>JARJDV010012373.1:0-42339 GCA_030264675.1 Anaulacaspis nigra
AAAGCATTGACTGCGGAATTTTCACCGAACCGTGTGCGCTGAGCTCGTATATAATACACGTTTCTCAACTGGCGCATCGCATCGCCTGCCTCTTCCCTTTATCATCTCCGATCCATCTCCCATTTCGATACTGCGCTGCACAGCGCTGCGCACTAATTAATTGTACATTGAGCTTAATTTAATAGTTGCGCGTTTCCATTTGCAGACGAAGAAAAACAACCCGAACCACATCAAGCGGCCGATGAACGCGTTCATGGTGTGGTCGCAGATCGAGCGCAGAAAGATCTGCGAAACGCAGCCGGACATGCACAACGCAGAGATCTCGAAGCGGCTGGGCAGACGCTGGAAGTTGCTGAACGAGGAGCAGCGCAAGCCGTTCATCGAGGAAGCGGACCGATTGCGCCAGCTGCATCAGAAAGAGTACCCAGACTACAAGTACCGTCCGAGGAAGAAGACCACGAAGCCCATGCCCAAAGCCGCCGGCGGTTCGCCCAAGAAGAGCAAAGTGTCGAAGACGACAACAACACCCACCAAGGTCGCCCAGCCGCCAGCGTCACCGCTGCTGAAGAACGACAGCAATAACAACAGCAGCTGCACCAGTGCGGCGGCGCTCACGAAGGAGAAGCTGTTCGCGACGGCAGTGAAACGTCCCGTCACGGCGGACGTCACCTCCAAGCTGAAGATTCGGCTGACGAAGACACCGCTGAGCACGGTGACCACGTGCACGACGGCATTGCCGCCGGTGAATTTCCTGCCGACGCTCGCCAAGGTGCCCTCGAGTCCGTCGTGCGAGACACCCGATTCACCCGAAAGCGCCTCGTTCTACGACGACGCTACCCTGCTCATGGACACGGCGGACCCACGCACCACCCTCCAGTCGTACGTCAAGGAGGAACCCGAGGATACCATCCTTGCCGACACGACGACGCTCGCCGACCTCGACACGCTCACCGATCTCATTCAAATCAACGACAGCAGTTTCAATTTCGCGGCGCTCGCCGAGATCGACACCTCCTTCGAGGACGATTCGGACACGTCGTCACACTTGGACTTTTCGTACACGCCGGACGTGACGGCACTGCTGAACGGCGTTAGCCAGTACGAGCTGCCGATGATCCTGCCCTGAGTCGTGTGTGCGTAATCAGCAACGAGACAATTTTTTTGACGCGTGTGTTGCGCGCAATCGTAGACCTTAAGAAGTAATAATGCAAAGACTGTGTGCGTGCGTGTGTCTGTTATGTTTTTGATGTGCAAAGAGAGACGATTGAACTTATACATAAAAAATATATCTAAATAGTATTTGGGATAAATAAAAATTGTACGAAATAATCCGGAGCGCCGCCAGCGTGTTGTGTGCGAACGATTTTGAAGGGTTGAAGCCGGAGGACTTTTATCGGAAAAAATATATATATTGTGCGTGCTTTGTACCGACTGACATGAAATGATATTGATGGCTAAACGAAGACCAAGTAAAACGGATGAAGGTCATGCACTCGCATGCAATCCACCTTTTTCGACGACGACGACAAACGCGTGTGTGCGTCTTGTTTTTCTTCAACCTACCAACTTCTTCTTCTTCTTCATCGTGCAAGCGAATGTCCAGTCCCAGTGTCCGCGTTTTGTGCGCCTGTGCGTTTAGTCATGTGCTAATGGCGCGAGGATGAAGCTCACAAGGAAAAAACCCAATCAATCACCATTGGATCGCAACCCCTCCGTGCATCGTGCGTCTGGAGAATTGCAGACGGAAAAAGGAGTTTGAAGAAGAACGAGGACGCAAAAAAGAAAAACAACAACTCAACAAGCGCATTAACAGCAAGAGAACAACATCCAACGACGTAAAGCAGCAGCAGACGGAGGACGACGACGGCGACGAAGAAGAAGAAGAGTGGAATCAACTGATCGCTTTTAATAGTACTACACTTTTTTGGCCATGCCTCTGTTTAGGGTACATATATAAGAACGAAGTTGGTTTGATCACGAGATGGAAAGATGTTGATGAAGCAAGCGAACGAGAGAAATGCGTCATTTTCAGCCCAAATTTTTACAATGATCTCATTTTTGTGTGTTTTTATTTTATTATTTTTTATATTTATCATACATACGCTAATAAAACGCGTTAAGTTCAGGCGTGCAGTCACCTGCACATTAATTACTTTTAATGATTTTTATTACCGAACTAACCACACTGATAACGTTTAAGCGCGAAGAAGAGGGAGGAAAAATTATCTAACCGAGTCAGAATGAGGATGATGATGAAAAGCTTGAATTGGAGACGGAAGTGGAATAGTCGTATGTGAAAACAAACAGGAATATGCAGCAACACGATAGAGCTATTAAAATAAAATATTGATAAAGATATATAGTTATATATAAAATATTATAGTTAAAAAACGAAGGCATAAAACAAACAAAATGATAACGTTTTTTGTGCTCTACAACCACACATTTTGCAACAGGTCAGTCAGAAATGAGAAAGACAGCGAAGAAACGAAACAAACAAAAACCAAATTTGATTATTTGCAAAACGGAAAACGATTCATATTCGTTCGTTCATTTTCGTGTTTTAGTGTTTAAACCACTAGAGAAACAAAATCATGAGCTTAGGATTGCCTGTACAATTGGTAATGTGTAATAAGCCTATATAAACGTAGAATATTACGAAGCAAATTATAAGACGATAAGGAAAATGAAATGCAGTGAATTCATATTTGGTAATCCCGGATTCAACCACTTGTTAGTGCCTAGCTCAGTTCAATGATATGTCGACCCCCCCGGCAAGTTTGAACGGATTTTTGCAAGAGGAAGAAGGAATAGAAATGGTGCGATTTGCTCTATTCCCCCTTGGAGCAGGGGGCGCAGGCGGAGGCGGGCGAAGATGAGAGAGCGGGCCGCCGCCAGCCGCCACCGCTTTTTTCGGGAATGGGATTTTCGCGCGCGCGTAGACCGGGCCTTAGTTTGGACACATCTTGCCACAATTCGGCGGGACACAAAATCAGGCTGTGATTCATCATTTTCGATGACCAACATTTAAGTTGTCAAAAAATAAGAGAAGAAGAAGAAGAGTTTAAAAATCCGTCTTATCACACATCGCAATATATACTATTTCTTCTTTTACGTTATGCAAACCACGAATTAAATTCTCTCAAGATGAAAACAACAAATCAAAAAACCGAATTTGTAATCGCGACACACGACACTTTGATTGATTTTTTTCCTTCGTCCACGTTTTGTACTTAAGTTCCAAACAGTTGTGTAAATGTAATAAAGTATATATATAGTCAACGCAGAGACAAACACATATTCGAGGAAGAACAACAAGAAACATGACGAAATTATTAGCGGGCATTCGGTCTTAAGGAATAATTTTTTAAACAACTTTTACATACGTTGTGTCGTTAACGTTGTGCTTAGGCAGGAGCGTACAATCACTAAATGTTGTTGTTATTCATTGCGTAGCGTGCTCTCATGATGCAATCAATTCATTAATTAGTCAATCACGACGAGGCGAATAATATAATACGTACTAATTAGAAGACATGAGATGCGTTAACAATCCAATAATAATAATCATCAAAAAAAAGTATGAAACGAATCACAATTATAAGTGTAATGTAAAGTAACATTAAGTAAGCGACGATAAGTGAAAAAAAATGAAACCAATTGTGCGCTCTTGCTATATTATGAATTATTATCAACCGATACTTTGTTGCACATGTTTTATTATTATTATTGTGTCTTATATTATTTATATTACGAATTATATTGAAGAAGAAAGATGATAACGAAGTAAACGATAGAAGCGAGCAAGCAAAGGCAATTGCATATAAATTGTATAAAGAACTTACTGAAGAAGATGAAGAAGAAGAATGTGAAGAAATTCGTTAACTATTTCTATATATTACTATATATATACACAATATATATTGCATATTATATACTATTATATATATGATAATTACGCTTAAAGAGAGAGAACGTTTTTGTTTGTTTTTATTATTATTATTAATATTATCTGATAATAAATGAATTCTTTATTATAAGAGTGTTTTGTTTGATTCATTTTCTTTACAAAAAGGACGATAACGAACAAGTGGAAATTATTTGATAACTATCAATTAAATTCTATGTGTACGAAAGGGCGTCATGAAAATTCGTCAAAAAAAAATTTGCTAAGAATTTGCGTAGAAGTATTATTATTATTATCATTATTGTAGCGATCTAATTGTATTCAATGCGATAAAGTCAATGCACAAACAACAGAAACAAATTAAAGTTGGAACGAGATTAATAATATAATAATAATAATCAATAATTGTGAGAAATATGCAAAGAACGAACGAATCACATTAATGCATCATTAATGAAACGAATACTACCACACTACCTAATACAAATAATAATAATGATAATACAGGATTTAGCATATTTCTATTTTTCGTGTTTCATTTGCTAGATTCATAACTAATTAATTAATTCGAATTTCGTGCAGAGAGGGAAAACACACACACGAAAAGAAATAATAAATACGAGTGAAATAGCGCGCAAAGTAACATGGACGACGATATTATTATGTTGTATTATTAATGAAAACTTGATGAGTTTCATTGGAACAGGACGCAAAACAAGAACAAATTAAAATATAATGGGAGAAATGAATGAAACAGAAACGGAAAAATAATGATTAAGAATTGAAAATGCATATTATACTTACTTTGTTAAGTCGAAAATCATTTTAAGAAGATGCATACACACTCACTCACATACACACACACGCAATTGTGAAGGTAATAATAATAATAATAATAATAATAATGATAATGGTAAATAATAACAAATAATAATAATAATAAAATTCAGCGTGTCCTACGTGTGCTTTCAATGTACTAGGATTACAATACAACTTTATATATTAAATAATACAAAAAAAAGGAAAACTATATGAGTAATATTAACGTTAGATCGGACTGTCCGTATATTATAAGAGTTTTCGAATTTTAAAATTTTATGATATGATAACGATATGATGATGATATTGAGCGAGAGGCCTGCATATAAGGGAAAAGTTGCAAAAAAAAAGAGAAAGAGAAATAAACCAGAAACGAAATAATAAAGCTAGACGACGAAAGACGATGAAGAAGAATTTGAAAACTTTTGCTGTTACAAAAGTTTGGACAAAAAGGAAATGAGTGGCTGCAGTTTTGAAAATGATGATGATTAAGACGCAGAAAAAAGTAGAATAACATATTCGGTGTATTTTTGTACCCAATGTTTGTTTTCGCGACGTTGTGTGTGCAGAGTTGCGTTTTCATGCACCCTCCACTCCCACAAGAGAGGGATGTTGATACCTATCCTTGCATAAAGGATAATATATGCGCGTGCGTTTGTCGGACGAGACTAATGTTGCTGACTGACTTAGACGTTAGGGATGTTTTTGCGTTTACAGTGCTTGTCGATAATAATTGGTGCGTGCGCTGGCCGGAAGTACCGGAAGAACACACAAAGAAAAAAATGTTGTACGCCCCTCAAATGAATATATAATAATGTGTATAAAAATATAATAATATACGGCGAATCGGAGAATATGTGTAACACGTACGATGAAATTTTGATAAATATATTTTCAGTTTGCTCCATTTTTGATTCAACATTAGCGCTCGTCCCGTAACTCTGCGCACCGCGTTTTGCGCGAATCTTGTATATAATTGTATAAATTTGCTCATGTAAAGATTGTTTTTGTTAAAATGTAATGTTTATGCAATCAGTTTTTTCATTATATATACTATATGATAATAATACTACGATTATTGTAAAACAAAAAAAAGTATATAATTGCAATAAGAATTTTACGCTGAGACCGAATGGCAAAATACACACGCAAAAATTGCAATGCGAACCACCATCAACCAGGCAACAAACAAATGAAACTTGTATTATTAATATAATAGTAATATTGTATAAATGTACGAATTGTAAACGGATCAACGGAAAAATTGTTTACCCCCTCCCACAATCTTGCTTTACGCGTACAACAAACAAACGAATTATGAATTTCTCCAAGTGGCGACGATGCGAATTTTTCCGTTTGTTTGTTTCGTAAGCGTGGATGCGTTCGGAAAGACAAACAAGAAATGTTGTTGTCTAGTCTTTAAGTGCGCATTCGTGCAACAACGTCCGCCCGAAGAATAAATAAAATGCGCAAGAAAACTAACTACTACTACTACTACACAAACAAACAAAACTCACAACAACGACAAAATGCAGTTCTTTCACCTGTCCAAAATTTCTACCTTTGATAAAAATAAAAATACCAAGACACAAATGAGAATAATAAGTAAATACACTACACGTTAAGAGTATTTAGGAAGTTCACACACGATATAAAGAACACAGAATATGTATACTTTTTGCATGTACACTTTGTATGTTTGATGATGATGATGACGAAGATGAATACGAAGCAGAAAGAAAACCAATCAATAATTATTAATAAATACCTATAATACCAAAATACTGTTGCGTTGAATTTGATTTTCGTGATTGTTAATGATGACTTGAAACCCAAAACCGACAAAACGACAAGAGTGGACGAATGAGTTTATAAATCTGTAATATTGATTTCGATCTTTCGAGCGAGAGAAGAATAAACAAAATTTTAAAAATGAGATGAAGAGGAAAAAAGTTAGCAATATTTTTGCATTATAACTTTGATGTATCATAATTCCCTTGCATTTGTAAATCCTTTGTATTATATTCATAACTATATATATATATATATATGAAATTATATATATAAAAATATAAATATTACGTTATTACTTATAGTGTGTAAATTTTGTATTGTAGTTGCTGGTTATAAATACATATTATTATATGGCCAATAAACAGATTTTTAAAAATTGACTTGACATATTGTAATCGTAAAAAATTATTTGCCAATTCAAATTTCCTTCTGGATTTTCCTTCGGCGTTGTTATTGCTGGTGTTTCCCAAGGGCTGGGAAAAGTCACACGCACAGATGTGCAGCGACCAAAACGGGGAAATCAATATGTTGGATATGCGTTTGACGCAACGCAAGGTTTTCGGGCAAAGTGAAGAGATGAAGTGCAAATATTTTCGTCGGCGCAAAGCCATAAAACCCTCGAAGAAGAAGCACTTAAAACATTGCCGGGTGGTTTGGTGTGTTTCTTGGGTCGAAAAAGGCGCTTGTTAAATATTCCACTATATACTTGACGAGTCGTTAGGGCGACCTATAAAACCCAGTGCGCGCAGTGCGAAGGAAGCCAGCCACTAATCGCTAAGAAAATCCAACGAGAAGAGAACGCGCACCGCACTCGACGCGAGCAAATGCAAGCAGACAAGTTTAAACAGACCTCGGAACGAGGGCTCACAGTCGAGCCTAGTTTGGTGGAAGTTTGAATGCCTTTCCAACACACAACCTTTCTCTCGTGGCGAAGAAGACGAACACGAAAATTCTCTCGGTGGCTACCTGCGCGCACCGAGTGGAGGAATTTGATGGTGCAAAAGGCACCAACTTGACTGAAAGCTGGAGGCTGTTGGGAACGAACGAACGAACGAAACGCGCAATGACTTATCTCTCGCGAACGGTAGCTGAGAGGAGGCCAAATACACCTCGTGGTCGCTGAGATGCAAGGACCACAACAGCAAAAGCAGCAGCAACGAGATGTGTTGTAAAATATGATGAAAAAACCGGCCCCGGGACCGATAATAAATTTTAGTTTTTTATTGCGCACGGGGGCAATTTACATTTCCTAATTATTCCGCAGCGCGATGGGATGAAGCGTGACAGCATCTCTTCTACATGCTCGTAAATTATGTAACTGTATAATGCGCGGAGCGCGTGTGCATGCGAGAAGACGATGATAATTGTGAAATGTTTTCGCGTGGCGTGCGCGCGTGCGCTCGCGCAAAAAAGCGATTCTTGCTGAAATTAAATTAGCGCACAGCCGCAAAGAATGCGTTTTGTCTTTGCGGATATTTCGCTTTATTGTTTTCGACACTGCCGAAATGAAAGCACGTCCATTAGCGTCCAGAGAGAAAAAAAGCGCCACGAGCGGGAATTAAACGAATACGCGAGCGAATTATTTCGATTCCTTTTTGCCTGCTCATCATCAAGCGTAATAATCATTTTTAAAATTGAATAATTAGGGCACAAATACGCTGTAAACATTAATTACGTGAAAATTATTAAAATTCATGAATTGAAAATATGAATGAAACGTAGCACACACCGTAATTTCATTTCATTAATTGTGATGCTTTGATATTTTTAGTTAGAAACAAGTTTTTCAACTTTTCGTCGGTAAACTAACTATCATAACTTTGATTGCATGCTAGGCGCAGCGCGACGAAATAATTGTAAGAGTATCGAAATAAATTCGGGCGGTTTAAAAATAGAAATCTAATTAGTTTTCTTTTTATTCGTTTCGTAATATTGCGACGGTGCGAGTGTGTTGCGATGCATGAGGATGCGTGTTCCGTGTCTGTTCGTTTTTAGTGAAATCCACCACTCGTGTATGGAAACGGGGGGAAAATGCGCAAATGCCATGCACTGCGCGAAAAACTTATGATGCGAGTTGACACGCGCGCGCAAGCCTGGAATGGAATTTCAGCGAAGCCGCGCGGTTTGGCTTTTAGTTGTTTGCCACAAATGAATCGAAAATGCGTACGAATACCAAACCAGCAGCAGCAACAACAACGCCCCAAGTTGCATTATTTATTTTATATCAAGCATGCACGAAACGCAAACGTAGTGTGTGAAGTGCACGTACGCGAACGCGAATGAGCACACATATCGTGATGATAAAAAGGCACAGCAGCATGTAATAATAGTTGGGATCCTAATGGGAGCTAATTTTCTTATCGCATTTATCATACAATTCCATATAGGTACCACGTTTAATTGAAATTAATTTACGTTCGGAGCGCGCGCGCGCGCACGTTTTCCTTTACTGCTGTGTGCGCGCTGGCAAAAGGAAAAGGCCCAAATATGTTTCTGTTTGGCGTATTATATAAAGTGTTTCCGCATTATACGCTTACCCACTTGATTTTCAATTCGTTAATGAGCCCAGAAAATCCTTCAAGAGAACTCACCTCCAAATTGCTTGGTGGTGGAAGGATAATGAATTCTGGAAGAAAAAGAAATCAATAATTTTGATGGAAAACATCCTGTAGATAGTTCTCATACGCTATCCTTGCCGTATTATTACTAAAAGTCAAATGCATTTCGCTGCGGGTAAATTTGAACAAGAATATTGTGGTTGAATGATTGAACATGTCGACCTAATAGGCGATATACTACACTTTATTACTAACAAAATACCCACTAATCGACGCACATTTCCTGGCATATTTATTACGACGGCAGCGTGTTTGGCAGGGCCTTTTCTCGGTTGTCATGCGCGTACGCGGCGTATTTATTACCGCGGCTGTCGTTGATGATAAAATACATGTAAATGTTGCCGGAAAAAATATGCGCGCAGTCGATAATTACGCCGAAAAAATTAATCATTTGAAAAACGAGCCAAACTTTTCGTTTGCCTTTCAAGCGAACGAGCGAGCAAGCAGAAGGGCCACACAAACTTTTTCGATTCGTCGTGCTCATTTTGTCGTCATTTGCTTCCCTATCAGTTTGTAATCTTAATTCGGCATGCGCGCTGCTGCCTGCTTCTTTTTGTTACTGCAGCGCGCTGCGTTCGTTTTGTCGAAATAACCCGCAGCGAATAAGTTAGCTGGCGGCGGCGATGGTGGTGGCGGCGGCGGCGACGACGTCGCACAGACAAGCGCATAATAAATTGCTCCGGGGGCGATTAATACAAAAGTTAAACTCTTGTCAAATACGCTGGTGCATCCGCTCGCTTAATCCGCACTTGATTAATTAACCCCCCTTTGCAAATCAATTTGGGTCAAGCGCATGTTATCATACTACTACCGCTGCTGCTGCCGCCTCCACGATTGTTGAAAAATCAATAGGACGCCCAAAATGCCAAACTATACAAGTTCAAACAATAATCATGCAGTCTTCCGCAAACTTTTCCGCATGTAAAGTTTGCATCCTTAAAATTCACTCTTTCATGATCAACTCGCTTGGTTGGCTGGCTTGCTTGCTGCTGGTAGGCTGCGTTTTTCCACTACAAAATATTAACTTGCAACCCGAGCATTATGTAAGGAAATTGCAACTTTATTAAGTTTTCGAATTGCGCGCACAGCGTTGCTGCTGCGGCTCGCTCGCTGTTTAAGTGCGCGAAGTAAATTGCAGTTATGAATTTGCATTAAGTGGCGGAAGTTTTTTTCGAGAGAGGGCTTCGCGCACGATAAATCTGCATGTCGTAAAGCGAGCCTACACACGAATGCATGTTTGTTGTTTTCGGCGGCAGCGTGTTGCTCGCGAGCAGCGCGCGTGCAGAATGGGCAGCCGAAGAAAAACGATTCTAATAGCTTTCTTGCGCGCACGCGGCCGTCCCCGGTGCGCGAGCAAATTGCTTCGTACTTCTCGCGCATAATAAATGGATTCTAAAGTATTGCTCGCGCGCCCGCGTTTATAGGACTTGTTGTTGTTGTTGTTGTTTGTTTAAACGTGCGAAACTCACGGTGTACGATATAATTTTTTCCCCGTTCGCCCAATTCAATTGCGATCTTACTCTCGTTGCACACACTTTGCGCGATTGCGAATCGCTAATTAATCGTGGCTGCGTGAACAATGATGACTCACGACAATAGTCATAGATTTATTCGAATCGTTTATAGCTTTCCATTTTAGGTCAGCCATTCGACGTAATCATTCATCAAGTGTAATTAAATAAAGTCGATGCATTAAATGCAGTGTTAACTTAATTGTCGTTCGGCTCGAGAGAAAACTTTAGGTTATTGTTCAATAAATACGCCGTTTTACTTGCCGTTTCCCAACAATTTAACGAAACAACACACACGCCGATTTGCATTTTCTATCGAAGGCTGCCCCCTTAATGGCAATCGCACATACGCATTAATCGCGTTTCGCAAGCGCGCACGATGTGTGTGCCATAATGCGAAGTGCATTACGGCAGTCCCAATTCTACTTTTCGCCAATCTCTGAAATGGGCGAGTGCGCGCAACAGAAGCAGCCGTTATGCATCATGTCGCAATAAAACGTCGCACGGCTATAAAATTTTATACGATCGCACGCGGAAAGAGAGGCGTTTATGCGGAAAAGGTGAAACTGTGTGATGCAAATTTGCATATAAATAAAAGCACACCGCGCTCGCGCGAGCGCACCCGCAAATAATTGCCATGCACTGTTATTGTTTATGCGCGGATTTGTTCGATGCCATGGTGCGTTGTGCATGTGCAATTTATAATTAAAATTTTAATTAAATTTAGCGCCCTGCTGTTGATTGTCGTTAGTTTACTCATTGACATCGATCGTCAATAATGATGAATTATTCCCGATCCGACCGAAAAAAAAAATATATATATCGAGCAGGAATATCAAGCAAAATATTTTTCCCTTTTCGCCGATGGCACGAATGTGTGCGTTTGTTAGCTGCAGACAATTTTCACGCTGTTTACTCGCGTGCAGCGGAAAATGTTTTGCAAAGCTTTCGCTCGCGAGAGAAACTTGCAATGCGTGCGAATGCACTTAATTTGTTGTTGTTTGAAATTCCAAGCTTTGGAATACTGAACGCTGAAGACGCACGCTTTGTTGTTGCAGTCGAATAATGTTTATGTTTAAAGTAACTAAGTCAATGGTTTGAGACGGATCCAAACTATTTCGATAATAGCGCTGCATGCGCGCGCGCGGCACAGCTATTTTCTTCTTCGTAATCTCTTGCGCGGCTCATTCAAGTTTACCAATAAACTTTACGGCCTTACGTGTCCTATAAAACGAGCTAATTAGTCGGAAGAATGTGTAAATACGCATGTGCTCGCGAAGCAGGGGCATGAAACGAACTCTTGCGCGCACACACACGCACACGAGATGAGTAAAAACTTTGAAGCTTCGCGTACTTCAAAATGTTGCACGGCTTGATTTACAGTTATGATGATAGATAAGTTTTAGCCTCTCTGTAATTTTCTCTCTCGGCGGCACACATGCACAACACCGGCGGCGGCGCTGCACCACATACGATTAGCATAATATCGTCAAATTAGAAATTAGCTTTACTCGAATTGAGTGCAAATTGCACACGAACTGCGCCGGGGCGGATGCGGGGGTGGCGCGCGTTTTTTGCGAATTGAATGTGCAGGCTTTTTAACTTTGCAGCCAACTTTGTTTTCACTTCGGCTGGCGACTTTTATCGACAACGCGCGTCCACCAGCGAGGAGAAGAAGCTTTAAGCGCTAAGGTTAGCTCAGGTCAGGTTTACGCTCGTTCTGGCTCCTCTCTCGCATTATTTCGTTTTGTTCGCTGCGTGCTTATCAGCGGCGGCAGAGGCGGCAGCAGCATGGACGAGACGTGGATGCTTCGGTCGGTTCGTCGTTAAATTACTATTTGTTCGTGAGTGGTGTTTTGTGCACGGTGCGCGCGTCCAAACTCACGAACTGTACAGATGCAAGCGCGCAAAAACTGGAAAGAAATAAAACGGAAATGCTTTGAACTTGCAAGCAGCTCGACGTCTTTTCGTTGCGGATATTCTTCGTGGTCGAAGTGATCAATTACAATTGTCGAATTGACTTTCAATGTGTGCGCAATTGTTACAAATTATTCGAGTGTTTGCATTTTTCTGGAGGACATCTATCAAAATATAATTAAATTCCGGAAAGGTTAATGGCACACGAATGGTGCGATATCTGCGACCGCGACGCTCGGAGGCGATATAACGACTCTTTAATTAATGCATTAATGTATTATGCCGTCTGCGCGCAATGCGCTTTGCTCTACGTGCACCGAAAACAGCCGCAAACTACGTCGCATACACGCGCAACGAAATGCAAATGAATCATTTAGCCGAGCTTTATTATTAGTTTTTATTGTGACCTTCGCATTTATTGACGATTTTATATAGATTTTATTTGTTTATTGCGCGCTCAATTCTTTTTTTGCTCTCGGAATCCGTTGCTTGTCGCGTCGTGTCCTTTAATGCATCGCAAAACACAAAGCCAAATAATAAATAATATTGTAATTCACATCCACACGTTCACCCGCGTTGTTTTGTGCGAATGTGTTTTACAGTCGTGCGTCGTAAGTTTTGAATTAAACGCAAAGCGCGCGTGCGCGCGCTTTTAAAAGTTGAATTTCCTTATCGCTTGATTGAGTGATAGTCATCTTGTTCCCAGAGCCTCGTCTTTGGACGACGACACTACTAAACTCTGATGTGTCATTACATTTTCATTTCGTTGGCGTTGCTGTCGAATTAGTTTCGTCTCCTGCGCTTCGTCCGTTCGCTCGGTCGCGCGTTGATGGCGTGTTTCCGAAAATTTATTTACGCGCTGCTCGTAAAGTTTAAGTTAATAGGGCGCGCGAACGAGCGCGCAACACATCTCCTCGGTGCGCCCAGCGCCTATCATTAATTCTTTACTGCCTACTAAATTGGCATACAAATTAACAAAAAATAAATACATGCCCGCGCTTAAATTATCTTATTCGTAAACAAATATTACGCCGCCGCCGACGACGACAACGACGACGTCGACGAGACGGTTTACGAGCAACTAAATAAAAAAGCGCAGGCACACGCATGATAAAAATACAAATAAAATAAAACGTGATAAATACGAAGAGGAACGCGTGTAGTGCTTAATTTTATTTGCGTCTTAAAACATAAATAGGATACGCACGCAAATTTATTCATTAATCAAGAAATTCGCATCCACTTTTTTTCTGTCTCTTGCCGTGTTCGTATGATAATATAATCGTAAAGCGCGTGTGTATGCTAGCTACATTGTACGCAATTGGAAAACAATAAAAGTTGCGACTTGAGAGTCTTGCGCAGCGCGTAATAAAAAGGCGTAAATATCGCGTTCGCCAAAGTGATATTGGCAATTGTAAAAATTTACTTGAACATCAACGACTCCTCTCCATCGTCCTTTCTCACACTGCGCGAGGATTTCATCGATGGATTTCTGTTACTATTACACCGCATTATGTGTGAACTTTACTCAAAGTGCACTTGGCTAAATGTACTAAAAACATACGAAATGTGTTGACTATTTGCAGTAGCTGTACTTTCTCAATTGACGAATCAAAATAAAGATTCAACAGTACCTATAATAAAGTCAACAAAACACTAATAGTAAAACATAATTAAAACATATATAGGGTAACTTAACCCTTAAGTCCTTGATAGGACATTCTTTAAAGAAGAAACTTCCCATCTTTAAAAATAATTGTAAATCCAATAACTCAATTATCACCTTCTTTTTTCCAATTAATCAAAGGATGTTTCAGTATTTTAAAATTTCTTTGATTGATTTGATATTTAATAACATTGAATTATTGACGCTCCTATTTACAAATTCCTTCTTACATCAGACATAGGTAATTCATATATAATTTTATAAAGTGAGCACTGTATTTCCTGCGATTTAACCGAAACGAAAAGCAAATCAGGTAACCAGGCGGCAATCATCATTAAGACGCCCATTGAGCGCGCAGGACGACAACGACAATGGAGCAACATTCTAATTTCGGGATGCATTAGGACACCCAATATTAAATCGTCATTAACAACATTTGATCAAGCAGGCGTGTGTGTATGAATGGAAAATTCACAAGAATAATTAGTTATGCACGCGTAGCTTCGGTGTGTGCATAGCGTAATCGCATGTTTGCTGCTGTGCGTACGCGGGCGCGCATTTATCTAACGAGCTAAATACACACACTTCGCGGTGCGTTGACAAGTCGACGCGTTTTTGGCACGACATCAATTCGACGTATTATGCCCTCTCCGATCTTGCGCTTGGCATTAGAATTGTTGACCTTCGGCATTGAGGATGCCTATTTTCGACGCGTTTTTCCCAATAAAACTACCAACGCCTGTCA
Source organism: Anaulacaspis nigra (assembly GCA_030264675.1). Lineage (NCBI taxonomy): Eukaryota > Metazoa > Arthropoda > Insecta > Coleoptera > Staphylinidae > Anaulacaspis > Anaulacaspis nigra. The sequence continues at coordinate 14,978 of JARJDV010012373.1, forward strand.
GCGGAAGAGCCGAGCGACGAATTTCCACCTTTAATTAAACGCACATGAGGCGAACGCGTACGCACGTTTAACGGTGCGTGCGATTCGTTCGAAACGTGGATATATTTGTAATTATTGCGAATTCGTATTTCAAGTGCAAGCGCTAATTCGCTGGCGTGCCAAGAAAAATCGCCGCGGCCAACGTTAATATCGTTGCGTTTTGCGTTCACGCTCGCGTATGTGCGGCTAAATGCGGCCGAATGCGACCTTGGATGCGTGATGTAAAGTGCAATGAAACATCTGGACGCATCGCGCGAGAGGCGGCTTTTTACTACGCGAACGAACTTGAACCGCGCCGCGACGCGCGCATTCACCATCTATGATAAGTCAGTCAAAATGCAGAGAGTGTGTTGTTAATGGCGCTTATAATTTACGCTTTCTTTTACGCTATTTATACGTGCGAGCAACGAAAACAAACATCCTGCGCAACGCGCGATTGCAACGTGCGGTCAACTTCTTCTTCTTCTTCGTTGTCGTCGTCGTCTTCTGCAAGAAGCATCCGTGGGGTGTTTATAAATAAATAGGCATTCGCACTTGCGCGTACTTAGAATGGCACGCAATTAAAAGTGAAATTTAGATTTAGCATTGCACTTAATCCGCAAAACGCTCGTGTATTTTCATCTCGCAAAAGTGCTCAAATATTTCGACTCGACTTCGCGTTAAGCCTACTTAAAAAAAACACGGCTGGTAAATTAATTTACAAGTTTGCGCGATTGAGCAAGTTGATGGAAGGTTTAGTTCGTTTGTGTTTACGTCCGAAATCAAAATACGGTAGGAAATGCACGACGCGAGTGAGCTGCGAAACGGCAGCAAATAAATAAATGCTAATGTAAAAATGTTGTACGCATGCCGGTGGCAAGCGCAATAAATAAAATCACGCCGGTTTTCGCAATTTATAAAACAGGTATTTTTAGTAGGACGAAACGCATGATCTGTCTTACCAAAAGGCGTGTGCAATGAATGCACTTTTTTCCACCGACAGCCAGCCAGCCAGCCAGCAACGTCTGCAATGCAAAACGGCTGCATTTTTCTGGAGCAAATTTGGCAGAATCGTTTATCAGCGTCCAGCAGGAGATAAAATATGCAGTGCAAAGCGAACGTAACGAGTTTTTTCACTTAAGTCTCTCACCGTTAAAGTAAGATGTTATTGACGATAAATGACAGCGATGCATGCGAATTCTTATTTATTAACAAGGCGCTGCCGCTGCGTCGAGCGCTGCAATTTACGCACTCGAATTGGTGTGTATTTGTTTGGCGCATGTTTAACACTCGCCTTTCAAACCGACAAACATACACACATTTCTCAAATTAATTCGCCTTTGATGCCGCGTGCCAAGAGGTCGCACTCGCGCGCCCGCGAAATTCAAAAACGTTGATCGCGTGCCAGAATAGCACGTTGAACTTTCGCTCCTAGAAGCAAGTGCGTAAATACGAACCGAACCGACGTTCCGGGGGCGGCTGAAGGTGTTTGACACTTTTCGTAAGCGCGCATTTGCATGAAAAACAAGCACGGAGCGCAACGACGCGCGCGCGTCTGATAATTATATGCATGGCGAGGCGCTTTTAATTAGTGAATGATGTTTATTTTCAATTTGACACTCACCGCATCTCCAAGACTGACGATAAACACGACCGACCCGGGAAGCTGCTGTTGCTGGAAAAATATCGATTATTCATCATCACTCACTTGAAATTAGTTTTTAATCTGTTTACGCGCGTACAGTGACCCACACCGAATATCTACCAAACGGCGAGGAAGAAGCAGAAAAAAAAACAGCAGATAAAACACGATTATTGTTGTTTTAATTAAACTGAAGCAGAAGGGCATTCGCATGTTGGAAATTGTTCAATATTTGGCAGTTGGTGACATGTTTCGATTACACACAATTCGACAATTTGTGCATGCGACGGAGGCATTGGCAGGAAACTAATGGCTGCAATTTTATTTAAAATTGCCAATAAATAACGTCCATTAAAACAGAACATAAATTAAGAAACGAGTCAAAGGCGCTCGATGCGAGGGAATGCGTCCAAATTTGGGTTATTTGCGGGGGGTGAACGCACATGCATGCATGCCGCCAGCACCGCCGCCACCGCCAACAGCTATTGACGAAATTGTCGACTGCGCACCATCGCCGCCGCCACCGCCACCGCCGCTTGGGAGCTAATGTGTCTTCGAGCAGAGTGCGCGCACGCGATTATTAAAAATATGGTATATGCGATTACCACCAACTAACCGACTGCGATGCATTTTCCTATTCCGTGGCACGCTCGTTGAAATTGAGTCGGGGGCACCACCATTGCATGCACGAAACCGCCGCTCGGCGGCCTTCGCTTCGCCGCCACCGCCAACTACACAGATAGATGATCTATCTGTTCAAGGAACCTCGAGGAATATACTTTATTCACGAACGCCCTTCTTACGTAATTGCCGCAATCAAATATTGTTGCGTTCCGTGTTAAGCTACATTATTTTTTTCATCGTTTTGATTCGTTTGTTTATTACAAATATGATATTGATAAAAAATATAATATATATTACCAATGTGAAATTGTGTGTGTCTATTTCAGTACAGTCGTTAACAAGCAAAATTCACAGAAGTTCGCATCGTGCGCACCGCCAGCGTTTCTGCGAAAAGAGCAAAAACACATATAAATTTATTAGCGCTTGTATTACTTTGCCACCCCTAAAGCGTTGCACGTACGTGGCTTTGCCTTGTTTTTCCTCTTGTTCGTGCCTGTGTTTCATATTGTAATGCAGGCGCGATACGCGATACATTTTGCAATTGCATGCGAGCAAGGACGAAAAACTTTCGCATTATATCATGTGAAAATGGACATTTCCAACAATTTTCAAGGTGTCTTCACCACTCTTTTGTTATGCACAAGCCAAGGCTCCCAAGTGTCTTAATCAAACAACGAACCAAATTGTTTATGGCAATTTCTTCAGGAAAAACGTTTTTCCTTCTTTTTCTTCTTTTCGGTATGCTGAACAATTAAATTAAAAGACAATGCAAATAAAATCATTGTCGATGCGCATCGCGAGAATTGAATTATAAAGATGTCGAATGAAATGCGTCAGAGTGATTCACAAATGGGGTTGATTGCTAGAAACGGTTGATTCGTGATTTCCTGATTCAGTGACAGCATGATGAAATTTATTGAGTGCAAATACAGAAATATGAAGGCGTCCGTCGTGAAGAAAACGAGCGAAAAAAGGCATCGAACACATACGCGCGCGCGCACGCTGGCACACAAATCAATTTCTGTGTATATTGAGCGATGATAAAGCATTCCGGCGCTGCCATCAACCGCATGCCATCGTCCGTCCGTCCGTCCATTCTGGACGCGTCCAACAAAGCCGCAGCCCTCGTATGTGCGTTTTTTTTTCACTCGAAATAGATGAGTGGCAACTTGGTGTTCAATATGGTTATGGATTGACACAATATCGTGTCCGTCGTTCCTTCATTCAACTGGCGCGCGAGCGACAGACGCCAGAGCGCGCGCGCGCCCTGACAAGTTAAGTAATATATTTTTATGTCATGACTGGCGAGCGCTGTTCAAATAAAAAATTGCCCGTACTTGTTTTTCATCCATTGCATACGGCGAGCAATCTCGCTGCGCGCTCGGCCTTTCACGTTAATGACATAGTTGAAAGACTTTTCGGTCTATGTTTAAGTATTTTAGCCGTCAAACGGAATTAATTCAAGATAACGTTTGTTACGTACGTGCGCGCTTATCAGCGATGTGTATCGGCTGATGATCGGACTAATAAATAATTTTTTTCATACTTTACGATTGGCAAGTTATTTCTTCGTCGTCGCTGCGCGAGTAGTAATTAAATCTCGCCGGGAACGCCGGATGCGCACCGCATAATTATCATAACAAATGCATTTTCTTCTTCGTCTCTTCGTGTATCATTTACCACGAAGACGACTGACTACCCATCGTCGCGCTGATGATGATGGCGACGACGATGACGACTGCGGCGTGCCAGCCAGCTGAAGACGAAGAAGAAGTAATTGTGTCGCACAATCAAGATAGCTAACGAAAAAAATTAAATGGCCCCGCGTATAATGACACCTCCTCGCGCTGTACGAAGATTTACAATTGCTCGTTGCGGTAATGATAGCGCTCGCAATGTGTGGATTGTTGCCACTATATTTCTTCAATAACAAACAGCGCGTACTTGAGCACTAAAACAACAACAACAACAACAACAACGTTGCGGGCATGAGCACCTCTATGGCAATGGCACATCTAACTACTTTATTACTTTGAACCTCGACTCGACGCGTTTGACGATTATGCATTTATAATAAGTTAACTTCTTTATCTCTTCGCATTCGTGCTGATGGCGCGTAGTCGAACGTAAAATGTGTATGCGCGAGAGAGTTTAATGTCATTTCGCGCAAATCCACGAAGCAGCGGGCGCGCACCGAATAAATTTCTCGCTTCGAAATTTAATGAGCATGCGATGCATTTGTGTATAAATGTGTAAACAGAAAGCAGTGCACTTCCGGCAGGCGGGTGTAAACCGGATATGCGCCTTCGCTTAAACTGCACGTACTTAAAGTTGGCGCGCTGATTGTTGGATTACATCAAGTGGCTGGCCGCCCCCTCGGCGCAAATGTGCGCGTGCGTTCGTTCGTTCGTTCTGCTTACGTAATTTTTTATTCGACTGCTATGTGCATAAACAAACAGCGGGCGTGCGGGAGGGTGAAACGTGTGAATTTGTTGGCATGTTGTTGTTGTTTTTTTCAAGTGATACCATCCCCACCAGCAGCACCACTAGTGCGTTCGCGTATGCGTGGGTGGCTATAGTCGAATTTATGATGAGCGTCCTCGATGCGCTTCCAGACAGACGGACGGAAGCAACCCCCCGGCAAGTCATTAAGGAAGTGCCCGTGTGCGCGCACACGTTTTCGAGCGCTCCGTCAACCGGCTGCTGGTGGCGGTGAGGGTGGCCTCTCTCCGCGCTCATTTAAAAGTCAAATTGAATCATCAAATCGTCACACACATAACCAACCAAAACTCTAACGTGCCGGCTGGCTTGCAGGGTGCGTACGCATTTCCCTTTTTCATGCCTACACATCCTCTCTCCCTATACAGGGTGTTTTCCACCCCCGAAAAACAATTATTTCCATCTTGATTTCGGTCCGAATTTTCCGAAGGCGTCTTGAGCAAGTAATTGATTGATAACTTACAGAATTACTCTGTATATGAGCACACAACACTTGTCATTATTTTAATATTATACGGATGATGCACACGCAGATAGCAGATATCCAGGCAAAGAGAGCGCATCGCTGCTCCGGTGATAATAAACTTACAAACGTAATGGGTCATCATGCTGAATGAATGAATGCCTACCTCTTGCGCGCTCGCGCGTTTGAGGTCGAGCAAACATCATCGGCCATGAAAAACACAATCAGCATTAAAGCAATTCGAATGACGGGCATAAAGTGCGCGAGCCGCAGAGCCAGCGAAGAAGGGAACGAAAAAAGCGCGCATGTTGAACATTTGTTTTCCAAATAGGCGAGTTAACAATCTGTTAAACTATTAAAACGTGTCCGGTGAGATGCACTTTTACGTCGTGCTCATGAGCAGAGAGCCACATTTCCTTTCGGTGCGCCTCCACGCACGCGTGTATTCCCGTGTGCAATTTTGCATAAAAAGCGCTACAATATTTAAGTCATTATTACTCTGTTTAAGCTTCTTCGCTTAAAGTGCAAAGCGCATCGGAGTTTTTCTTCTATTTGTATCACGTACGACGACAGACTGCGCAAAAAAGCGAGCGGCGTGCTGAAAAAAACGCATAGATCAATAACTTAGCAACAAACGAGTGAACGTCTAGTTTATAGACGCGAGTCGCCCAACGGCTAGCTGAATTTTTTAGTGAAAGTGTGCGAGCAATGAGTCGTTAATCGCTTTAATCTGGTGTTAATCACCTGTCAAAGAGTCACGCATCAATGCGCGTATTAAAAATATGTATTTGAATCGACTAAGCGTCCAAGTACGCCAGTGATACCCAAACTTTATTTTAGTTTATTTAGTCGACGAGAGAATATGCATTAAATAAGTTGTTGGTAATCACTAGTTTAGGGCGTCAAACTTTAGACAGATCGATTTTAATTTTGCTTTTTCATCAACGGATTCATATTTGTTCGAAATTAATATTTCGTTGTTTTCGAATGCGGATTATACTAGTTAAATACTAGACAGGATTTCCAGCCCAGGATTCGAATGAAGTGCGCACAGGTGTTTGCATCCGAAATTTGCGTTCCCGAGCGGTAATTCGGGACTTGACCAAGCGCCTCATCATAATCACGCTGCAGCAGCGGATTGCTGGAAGCTGGATGAGTGCATTCGGCGCACGATCCTGCATGTGGGACCGCGTTTGGCCAGGGGGGAGGAAGATGTGCATGCTGCTGCACATGCACTACGCGCGGTGGGTGTGCAGCATCAGAGCCAAACTTGCCACCGGGATTTGCAAATGTTTGTTCAGGTTAATTGCGAATCAGATCTGTTAATTAAAAGCCTTTGCATGTAATTATTGCAAAAGCGGACGAGAGTAATGTTTGCGTTGGACGAGCTTCGCATCGCGCGCGCGCGCACATGAAGTGTAAATGATTTTCATTCGGTGTACATTCGTCGGAACGATAACGAAACGCATTATAATTACGTATTCATGCGCGCCAACTTCTTTTGTACAAGACTTTCGTGCCGTTCGTGGGCGAAGACGGCAGCAGCAGCGGTGGCGGTGGCGTTGGCGAAATTTAAAAACAAGTTGCATGGCCGCATCTCGGTGTGTTATTTAATTTCCTATTTAATTTCCCTTTTCGGTTCGAAAACCCTTTTCGTACTTTCCGGCGGCGGCGGCAGCGGTGGCGCAAAGGTGCTCGACGACGACACCAAAATGCCAAAAGTTAGTTTGAGGCTTGTCGAAGCGCGCAAACTTTTACAATTATTTTCAATTCGTGTGTATTAGATCACTGATTATATCACGCAGAGCGCTCCTTCGCGCGCGGCTCGGTATCTTTCGCATTAAACTTTTATCATCACGATGGTGGTGCGGCTGGCTGTATTAAAATTTCTTCAATTTAACTCGTTAACTAACGTTCAAGAACTAACAAACAAACTAAGCAAGAACAACAGACGAAATGTATGTATTATTAAAAATTAAATTAGAGAATATTTTCATTCGGTTTTTCATTAAATGAATTGCACACTCGCGAGACGGTAATTGAAAATCCAGGCTTTATTATAATTTATTTCATGCCAGCTAGACAAAAGAAGTATTTATACGTGTGTACGGAAAATGTTAATTAAAATTTTTACATCTACGCTTTTATTAAATATTTAAAAAATATTTTATTAAACACACGCACTAAGCGCGTTTTCATTTCGAACAAAACTCAGCCGGCAAACTGCAGAAAAAAACAAACGCAGCGAGCACTCGCGGCGTGCGGCGTGCGCAAAAATCTAAAAAATTTATAACATGAAATTTAATTAAATTATATATACCAAGGTGAATTTTCTCGGCATCGCGTCGCGTCGCGTCGGTATAAAAATAACGCGAATAAAAAACTGCAGCTAATTTAATGCAGAAATAATTAACGCTGAGCGAACAGCACGCAGAATGCAAATGCGATTAGACAGATTTATCCCGCAAAGCGGGCAATTTCTGATAATTTTTCCGCAATAAATCGTGCATGTGTGAACGGCTCGCGCCGATAATGCATTCGGGCTTAAAACATCATTGCATGCATGCATGCATGTGCATCACGTACCTACACGTACTGCGGATGGGGCAATCGATAGAACCCGCCGCGGCGCAAAATAGATAAAACTGAAATGTGTGTGCGGCGCGCGGCGTTTGCGTCCAACCATGTGAGGCCAAGATACAAGCCAATTGCTGCATATACAGCATGTCTACCATCATCCTGCCGCCCATCGCCATCGCCGCCACCGCCGCCTCTGCCGCCAGCACCAAAGTAAGGCTATTGACACATCATGCTAAATTTATCTCGTCGATTTTACGATCGCATAATCAATAATAACACGATGCTCCTCGACGTGTTGCACGCCAGCGTTATCTATGCGAATATTTAACAGCCACCCAGCCAACAGCAAAAACGTCTTGTATTTCAACCTCTCTACGTATTGAACTGTTGTACCTACGTCCTGTCGTCCTGTCGTGCCTTTTAAATAGACATCGATTTAGCTAGATTGTGTGACTTTTCACTAAAGTCCCGACTCATTTTCGAGCGCTAACGAATTAATAAATTATTACTGGCATGAATTGTGAGTGATTGCGCCAAACCTTGAAAAGTTCAATCCGTATAACAATCATCCTAATAATACGTGCGTTAAGGCCACGGAGGAGGCAAATAATGCAGCGACAGAGGAGACATGCAATACGATTGTCGGCGCACTAATAACACAATAAATTGTTTCAGTAACCATTCGTAATGTTCGTAACGGCGAGCCGAACAGAGGACAAACCAAGGAGTGGTCCCTAGCATAAATATTTTTTAATGGCTCTCCACTCCACTGGGGACATTAAACATTTCCAATGTGCGCGCCGCCGTCCAGCCAACAAACTCTTTTCTTCGCATTCTCAGTGAAAATTCCCAAGCGCTTTTCGTGTTTTAATTAAAATTTATACCGAATATGTATACACATAGTGTGTGTACGCGCGCGTGTATGTGCATCGTCGAATTGTCAAGCGCACTGATTTCAATCTATTGAAATTTTAATTAATCTTGTAATTAACATGACGCCAACACCGCTTTACCTGTTATGCTAATTTTTTCGCTTGTTTAATTAAAATTTCATTTCATTTTTCCCGCATCTTCTCGCGGCGCGCCGCGCGCTGATTAATTGATGCGTTAATTTGCTGGACGAAAAGTAAGTACACACGCACGTTAGACTAAATTTAGCGCGTACGCCTCGCTGGTGGTGGTTGAGGCGATGATGTAGTATTTTTAACGAGCCAAGTGATTTATCACACGCTAGCTTTTAATTTCCTGTCAATAGAAGAACGCGCAACGTTAGGCGCGTGAACGCGCGAATTTTCGCCGGTGCTTTTGCCATTACGATTCAATCGGTGCTCAAGATTGATTCCGCATCGCGATAAGCAATAAACAAATGCTTCAATATCACGATACGCACATTAATAACACAATGATTAATCAGCCGACACTCACTCTCATCGGGCGAGTGTGTAGCGAGCGATAATAGAAATTAAGTGCTAATTGTACACGTTTTAGCGTGCGAACGCGCGCGCGCGCGTCGAGTGAATGCAAAAGTCATGAGCTGCAAATAAATGTGTGGCGAGCGGGCACAGCGATGGTTGGTCATCGTCGTGACTTGTCAGTGTCCACGATCTCGACAAAGTTCACCGGCCGCGAGCGAGCTTTCCGAGAAGACCAAGACCGCGACGAAGAAGTCTTCCAACGCCACCCTTTTTCAATGCCACCCGCAACTTAACGAGTAATGATCATCATCAACATCATCGAGTTCACATAATGTTTCGCCATGCGCGCCCCGCACGAATCGAGTTTATCTCTGCGAGAGCAGAAAAAAAGTGATAAAATGCGTAAATAGCATGTGATAACACTTAATTATAATAATTAGTGCGATGAAATCGCGGTTGCCGCTGCGTGTGCAACATTTCGCTTAGACGCTGCCGCATTAAAATGATAATTTATGTTAATATGCATTTGTTAACGAAATTTATTAAGATGATACTGGGGAGATTTTAGTGGCTCGTATATCATGTTTAAGCATTTTTATTGAATCCTAACCGGCTACTGCTCGTACACATTCACTCACTCTCTTACGCGACTCCTCGCGTTCTTTGCTACTTACTTGCGCGCATTAAAACTTGTCCAACTTGTATATACTATAAGTAAGTAAGTTTCGAACATTACACACATCTCCATATAACGTTGTAATATGCATGCATAAAACGTATTCGCTCGGTAATGTATGTTTGCGCACTATCGTTCGGTAATTTATGCGTATAATTATGCGCATTATATTGTTGAAGAAAAATAAAAATATTTCCTTGCGGCTTTTCCGCCATCATCGTCATCGTCGTCATCGTCGTCGTGTGGCATACGATTAAAATACGTCGCACAAGAAAAAGTAAACGTATGGAAAAACGATGGAAAATGTGTTTGTGCGGGAAATGCGCGTATAAAATCTGGCATATGCAAGCGCACCGCGCAGCGAGATAATCATCAGTAATTATGAACTGCGAAGGAAAATTAAATTTTTCCAAGAGTACTGCACTGCATGTCGTATTGATATGTGTGTGCCGCATGGCTCTCTCGTTGTTGCTGTTGTTGTTGTTGTACTTAATGCCATTAGTATTGCTATTACGAAGAGAAGCACACGACGACGAACGAAGAAGACGAACAAGAAAGAAAAAAACGCGCGCGCTGTTAAATATTCAAATGCGTCCGAGGAATACGCACACTTTTCATAGTCGCGCGCGATCTTGATAAGTATGGTAATGCACTCGGCTTACTCGCTGCGGATGGCAAGTTTAAGACTTTGCGTACAGTTAGTTACAGCCAGTAACAACAACTCTAAAGCCATGAGGAAAAAAGAATCGTGGTGTGTTGGGGGGAGAAAAGAAAAGTGCGCCAAATGCGCACTTTTATGCTGAATAATTAATGGGAAATCAATGTGTGAAAAGTGCTTAAAATTGAATACATGCGCACGCTGAAACCTTGCGTACAGTGAAAAACAACAAAATCTAATGAGCTCTAAACACGCGCCTGTGTCACATGCAAATGTCTTTGAGAACGCAGCGCAAAGTAATTGAAAAATTTTCGTGTGCAATTAACAGCATGAAACAATAATTTAATTTCTATTAGCTTTCGAAATCGCGGCGTTGTTGTAACTTTACGAAATTCGAATGCATTCGATTCCGGGTGTTTGTTGGAACACACATACAAAACACCTCGCCCAGAGGCATAAATATAAATATGTGGTGTTGTTATTACGCTCGTACATGTCAGAGAGCTAAACGCAGACGTTTAAAGCACATTTTATGTTAAATTATTACGGCGAAAGGCATTCAGTGTTTAATTGATATCTGGCACGATATGCTTGCTCACTACGCTACATTACAATCCGCGCAACTTTGTTTAAATATTTGTATTCAGCACAACTCAATTATCTGAAGGAATGTCATGCGAGTGCAAGTCAAGGTTTTCGGATCAAGTCTTGAGGAGGAAGTCCAAAGACGTTTTTTGTGTTATTTGACCCGAGCCAAAAATATCGCGCGTATTAAATTCATTTTTGGAGGAATATAATTAGCAGAAAGGCATAAAACTAAATGAGTTTTAATTACCTTCTCGAACCGAGAGAAACACGTGTTCTGCGGACTTCAAAAGTATCCAAATTGGATCGTTAAATTAAAATATATTTTTGCTTAAATTCGCTCGTAAATTAATGCCTTAATATTTCTGACATGCAGGTAAAAGCGTACTAAAGATGTTTTGACTCGCTAATAATGTCATCAAATTTCAAAAATTATTTAAGTAACTGTAGAATTTCACTCTTGACTCGTCATCTGTTAAACATTTTTCTCCCCGAGTGTAGGCACGTATATTAAATATTTTGTTATGTCTTTATAATTTTTTTCCCTTGAAGATGTAACAAGACGTGAGAGGCATTCGATAAATAAAGACATTCATCATGGAAAAATATGAATTCAGCAAACAGCAAATGAAAATTGCGCGCTGCGAGCGCGTATTTCACGCCGCATCAGCGAACGGACAGGTGGAAAAGTTTAATTTCACAGTCTTCATCAAACTTTTTTTATCATTTCAAACAACTTTCCGTTATTGCACTCTCATTGCCGGTGCGCACGCACAATAATGATAATAAATAAAATAAATAAGCGCAGGCGCACTTCAGCCGCCCGCCCAGCAAGTGAATGAAGTACACGCTCGGTGCATAAAACTAATTTAAACTTCTTATAAAATGCAACGCCGAATACACATCTATTCATTATTTGCGTATACACGTACCGAGCACGCTTTGCATACTATCAATCGTTACCTTCGATGTAAAAATACGCGCAATAAAGTATAAGACTCACAATGCGGAGCATTCACTTGAATTATTACTTTAATAACATTGCAATCGAAGTTGAATAATTTATTTTTCTACTGCCGTTGCCGCCAACGTCGCCGCCACCGCCATCGCCGCCGGTGCTGCTTCAAACGTCAACGTCGAGTTCCATCATCATCGTCTACGTATTATTATTTATAATACGTACGTATTCTTTGCTCGCAAGCTACCTATTTCACGATGGAAGATGGAAATGAATTCAAATAATCCAACATATGTGTTTGAGCATGACGAATGGAAAATTTATCGAAATGATTCTCAAGAAGTGAATAAAATAATAAGAAACGTACAAAAATCGTAAACGTAATGTAATGGAATGATATTACTACGTGAATTTGACTAAACGACCATTAAATATGAATCGTAAAAAAATTATTATTATTTATTAAACGTCTTATTACCGCTTTACCTTTTGCTGAGAGTTATTAACCTCATAACATTACCGCAATGAGACAAATAAAGTTTTTTCGTCGGTCTTTGATCCGTTTCGAAGAGATTAATACGTTACGAGCTGATTAAACATCAAAGAATCGAATGAAATGGGCAATTATTAAAGATTTCAACAAATCGCCCGATAACGGCATGAGATAATTATTGGAGCTTTCACTCGACGTGCGAGACAGCGCGTAATCGTGTTGAAAATAAATGAAAACTCGCTTTGAACGCGTAATACGAACACGGCTCTCTGCTCAATAAATCCGTCGGCTATCAAAACTATTCCACAACTTCTGGCGGATCCCAGTAAGTCATCATCAATCGTACATACAAACTAAGAAAGATCCGTCGCCGCTGCCGTCGTCGGACAAACAACACGTTGAAAATTTCACACATTTTCATCATTTTTCCAACAGAGATCTGACATTTTCAACACGCGCACCGCACATCCAGCCATAAAGGAAGTGACGTCAGATCCTATCGACTTCGATGAAACTATTTGATCAAGACGCAGAAGAAGTGCATCAAAGATACGGTTCCGACAATCCGTTTATTTTCTCATGAAATTTATTGTAAATATTTCCACATATATTAAAAATTCTCTGAAGCAGTTATTTTTACATTGCTTGCAGCAAGGGGCAGGGCATTTAAAGACATTGTGTCGTACTTGTTGTGCACTCATTTTCTTACGTTTGTTTAGTGGCGCACTCGAAATACTTTTTACGGTAGGTGCATTTTCGCTCAGTGAAAAATCTATTTTCAGATGCGTTTTGCGCTTTGACAAATGCCTCGTACGCTCGATGCGCATTCATTAAACGAATGCGGCAACAAAGCGGCTGTTTTTAGTTCTGCATCGTGCGGATTTGCTGCATTTTCGCACGAACTGCAGCAGCAGCATTAGCGGAGGTGGTATTGCATTTTTCATTCGTGTGCCTTTTGCATCGTATTTAATTTTTTAACAGTTTTATTAGCGCATATGACAAATGATGATGAATTCGCAATGAAAATCGAGTGCGTTTAGTTTATCGCGGATGGACGTTGCAAGCGAACGAACGAACGGATTTGTCATGGAAATGAAATGTAAATTAAGTAAATAATAAATAATGCATCGTCCTACGTACACGTACATTATATCGGTAAGTAGTCTACTTATAAATGAATTAAAGCGCACCAGCTCTCTGACGTGCATTTCAGTTGCAGCAGCATTAATGTAAATTACTTGATAAAATTTTACTCGCCAACCAACTGTAAAATTACTCGAGAAAGAAATGTCGGTGTTTTCATTATGCGTTTACATGTTTCCTAAACGTTTGCGTGCGTTTTGCCTGATCCCCAACGAGTGTAATTTTTTCCGCGCCTTGCCATGTAATATTTCGTTTCGCAGAGAGGACGTAAAACACGTCCGTCCGATTGTTAATGGACGACAAGCTGTGCGTTTTCAGCAATAAATAAAACAAGCGCGTCTAGCGTGTGTGCAGAGATGAAAACTAATAATAGATGAATCGAGGTGCAAAGCGCAACACTTTCAAATGTAGCTACATTGCGTCATATTTTGTTGTGTGGCTGTTGTTGTTGTTGCTGTTGTTTTTTTGCTTGCAGAGTCTCTCGTCGGTAAACACGCTCCGATTATTGAGACTGTGATTGAAACACGAAGCAAACAGCGTAATCCCCAATGTGAGAATGGACATTGCATCGCATGCGATCATCCCGAGAGCACCGCACACAGCATCCATTCGCTTCGCGTTCACTGCTAACCGGATCAGTTTCTACCGGAGGTGCCGTATAAATCTCCCACATGTCATATCACACTATAATCATGCTGCAGCAACAGTTCAATAATGTAATTCAATTTTAACTAAGTGCAAGCGCATGCGTTCGACTTGAATATATTAGCAATAAATAACGCATACGTCTGTATCGATCGTGTTTGATAACTATATGCATACTACACACGTTTATCTTCTACGAAATGTTTGGAAACCACTCTGATTTTACGCATTTTCACACTAAAGTAAATAAATTGTAAATCTCTCCAATTTTACTGCCTAATCCTGGAAAGTATCTCCAAATCATCTCAGTAAGCATCTTAGAGAATCTGTATGGATAAAATAAATTTAATTAGATTTGAATATTTATGGAATATTTCTTTTAACATTCTGTATATACAGACATCAAATATCAATGAATCCATTAAATAATAATCAATAAGTGTATTAATAATATTGAAACTCATCATCTCATCATGACCATTGACCTTCATTACAGTATGGTGTTACACACATTACTTGCAAAATGTCGCAAGTGCTGAAAATATTCAATTTAATTTTATTTTTTATTGGCACTCGTAATCAAACCGTAGTGGCAAAAAATATTGTCAATATAATCCGAATTTTTTTGTCAATTGTCCATCCACTCGACCGATGGGGAATGAGGGGGTGAGGCGAGTGGAATTCGATAGCTGAACGGGGTGAGTGGCTGCGGTCGAGGCAACGGGTGCGAAAATGGAATTACATTTTTACGCGCCCGCCGCTGTCCATGTCCGAGCAATCAAGCAAATCGAATTACGTGGAATTAATGTAATTGCCCCCGCCGAATACATTCGAACGAGTTGAAGGCGTCCGCCGCCCTCGAAACGCGTACATATTTCAACCCTTTCCCCCCAAGCGGCCCGTTCAGTTTTGATGCGTTTTGCTCGTTAATTGCATTTCAAAAATATCATACATACATCCATCTCTCGGCGCGTCGCAAACGCTACATTCGGATATGATATTTTATTCGATTATATCGCGAATCTAATCGTCCAAATTACCACACGTATAACCCACGCATTACTTTCCAATTAAAATGATTATTATTCGATTATGATTAGTGGCATGTTATTATTACATGTAATGTGTACCTCTATTACCATTAAACAACATTAAATGTACTTTGACGCTCTGAGAGAATTTCACCAGTGTTTTTGGGTTATTTAGAAACACATTAGCTAAATTGTAGTTTTATAGGTAAAAGTCTTCTCGGACTGCGCAACGCGAAAGAGTTTTATGCCACGTCGTTATAAACTATTTCTCGCTATCTATCTATCTGTTCACGATGATATACGGACGGCCATATAAGTTGAAAGCACAACTACGACGACAACGACGACGAGGATGAAGTGAATGCACGTAGCAGCAGGAACAGCAGTAGCCAAATCTGCTTTCAACGAAAACAAAATGCATTTTTATCGGCGTGCATCGCGGCGTACGCATGCATCAAAAACCCGACCTGCATTATGGTCACTCAGGACGACTCCGGTCCGCTGATAAATCAGTAACCAAATCGCCGAGAAACGCTTTTACGACGCGCGTGTTCGGAGCACAATAAAACGCATTTTGGGAGCGCGCATAATGTTTGGTAATTAAATAACTACCGAGCGCAGAGCATGCAGCATGCGCACTCTTTTAGCACCTCGTTTTGGGTGGTCCTCGCTATCATTGCGATGCGCGTCTCCTTCCTTCGCGAAGGCAGCGCGCATTGCTCGCGGTAAATATGTCACCGGAATGAGAAGTGCGCTACGCGATTGTGCAGCATTTCTGCGGAGCGATGCGTAATTGTCGGATATGTGGACAGGAAAACCGCGCCGCGCGAGTGTGTGTGCTCGTCGACCAGCTGATAAATCGTTTGATGTGCTCCGGCACGCCATAATGCGGCGAATTTTCCGCGAACGCATCACGATTTTTGCGCTCAATGCGGCGACTATTGCGATTGAGGTATTGCGAGATTGGGCTTTATCTACGCCGAACGGGAGCGGCTGTCGCTTTTATCATCATCCTTCGTTCCGTTTGAGGTTCATTTCGCTCGTGTTTACTTAATTATTGTAATTTCCTGTATGTGTTTTACGATTCATGGAATTATTAATTGCGCCGCGCGTATAACATGTAAAAATGATTAGGTTCATCAAGAACGAAAGGCGATTTTTTTAAACATTCAAACAGCCGCAAGACTCGCAGTCATTCATAACGAGCGCGAATAAATAAAAGTTGGCATTTTTGGTGCGTTTCATAAATTACGACACAACACACTCAATTAAATTTATTCTTCCATTGCATTGCGTTTGCGACATTGCGCTCACTGGGACTGCGGGACGCGCTGCGCTGCGCGCCATGCACACGAACATATCCAAGAAAAGTGGATATGCGCGATCTTGTTGTAAACAGGCAAAATTCAATGAAAACAACTCGCAATGACAACGCGAATGAATAATTCGCCTGTCGTGTGTTATTTTCTCCGGTGTACGTATTCGTTTATGCGTTTCATTCCTTCTGCGCGTATTTTTTCGCCTGTTTGTTTGTATACGCTGCATATAAAAAAGAGCGCGCAATGCATTATTATTTTCCGTTGGGCAAGATGCCTTGGCGCGATTGCAACTGCAAGACTTCTTCTTGTACGTCGCTGCAGTAAATTCACATTTGATGCATTTACACATATATAATATACATTATTTCTATACTTTCAGAACAACTTTTCCCCGGGAAAATTTATAAATTTCCAAGCAACCACCCCATTCTTTTTCCTTTAAGCCCTGGAGAACTTTTTTGTAGAATTTTAAAGCTATTCATTTGAACGATAAATCAACGTTGAATTTTATGTAAAAAATATCACAAAGGTAATGGAAATGTTGAACGTTAAATAACATAATGTGGATTTTATAAAGAAGTGTTGAAGTACGCGAACGCGTCTTGTGAATTCGCGTACGTAGCCATGGCCTTTGGCAAAGTTCAAGATACCTGCAGTTTATTTATATTTACACACATTTCACTCCAAGACAATTTTCCTACATATTTACGAAACCTCTTTGCGCTTAAAAATGTTTTAACCACTCTAATGCAATAGTCATAATTTCCCGGCGTGCAATTGCGTAATTATTGAAATAATCGTGCATAATTCATAATTACTCATTAGGTAAAGTGAATTTGAGACGAGCGCGTGTGCGTAAAAAGTGAGCAATGGATGAGAGCACATGCACACAGGATGTGATTTATTAGCCATAAAAATCTCGCCCCGAAGAGGAAAATATCGGATGACGTGCGGTCAGAGGAGCTGGGATGAAATGCGGGGCAGATGGTAAGCACGCTCGAACATCAATTTCTTGCTCGTCGAAGGAATGCGCACCAGATTGGTTTACATTTCGATGAGGATGATGCAGGGTCCAAAAAGTATAATTCGGTGAGGTGGAGGAGGAGAGATGCATTCACACGTGTTGTATTCGACCTTCATCATACATCATCAACAACAACAACAACAACACGAAGAGCAAGTGTGGTGACGCTTAATACGATATTCGACTGTCATCTGCGTTTCAGCGAATGCGAATGCGAATGCAATGAAATCAGGATATAATTAGTGCGCGCACGACGTATAAACTTGAGTTAATTCAACGAAGGACGAGCAACCTTGAACGTCGCATGTTAAGATACCAAATAGATTTCGTACTTCCGTTGCGGTGGCGCATTGCCAGTAAATATTTGCGTTCCTTCATTGTGCGATATTTACGTTCGTTCGTGAAATAAAATCAAACAGATAGATATCTCAACAAACTCGTAAGTAGCCGTTTTAAGTTTATATGTTGTGTTTCTTTTTTCGTGACACTGAACGCGGCGCGCTTCTCTTCTAGGAAATGGCATTTATTTCGGTTTCGCTCTATCCGCCTACAAATCAGCCGCAACCAAATTATAAAATAACACGATTTCCGTACTTGCGCAAATTCCATAATTCAATGCCTCAATAATTTTTTACGTTTCTCGCTTCGATTAGATTAAGTTCACTCTTCTCAGTGGGTCGAAACCTCAATCTCGTTCGCTTTTATCGAAACCCGAGGCGCAGGTAGTCTCGCTATACAACCAGAGTTCACTGACAATTACACGGCCACAAAAAAAAGCCTTCATCGTTATCTTTCCTCCAACGCACTTCATATATACCTACAATTCAGGTAGAACTTTCAATTTTCATTCCGGCCGTCACGGAAAATTTCCAATGCCTTTAGGGTCAACGTATGAATATTTTATTATCAAACGTAAACACACCCAGAAAAAAAACAATACAAAAGAAGCAACGAATCGAATATTATCATCATCATCAATGCGTTCATCCCTTTTGTAATAAACGATGCGGTATTAGTCTTCTATAATTTCAATTTTAATGAGCACACTAATAATTAATATTATTACGAACGCATTAAAACGAGTATTATGTTACCTGCATGTATCTACATTGAAATACAATTATTTTTCGTCCTTTGCCAGCGATATAATGCAATGAGCATCACATTCGCCAGACTCTCAATAATTACGCAGCTCTTCACTTCGGCATTATGCATCCATACAAATAGCATGCAATCCGCGAGATGAGAATACTCACTCTCTCTCCTGCCTCTCCTCCGGTATCATAATAACATAATACCTACTCGTTTGAATGAAACGCGACGTGAATGTTGGTGCAACACGTACACTTCATTACTTTACTTATACGAGTCGATGAACAAAATTCAATAATAATAATAAATTAATTCCTATTCCTTTCGTTCAGACCGAAAAGAATCACGCTGCACCTTTTATTGTTTAATATATACAGACGTATCTCAGTTAATTTCTTTGAATATTCGAATGCAACTTTATTGGAAATGTCATCTACGATTATTTCGTCTCACTAGTTTATGCATGTGCGTTTTACAACACTATGCTAATTCGAATAATGGCACGGTATTTATTGTTACGAGCGTTCGAAGAGCGCGAAATTGCTTTTGCGTTCCAATATCGTAGAGAGCGCGCATCTCAATAATCTCTTTGCACTTCCTGCACTTGATCGAATGAAGCAGACGCAGACGTCGAGATCGAAAATGCGAGCGTGTCGACTATTATTTAATCAATAAGCGATTGTTGTGTGCTGAAATAATTAATAACGAGTTCATAACTTTACACGATATGTTTATGTGACGCGTGGAACGCGATTAAAATAATATTTATTGCCGCGAATACGATTATCGAATCGGTACAAGCACATAAGTTACCGTACGTCGATAAAATCAAAAAGTAAAATCACCACAGCCAGCATGCACATATTTTTTCCTTCTCGATGGCCACATTGGAAAACCTCCTTGGTTAGTTGGTTGCTTGGTTTACGATTCATTTTTATATTCGTATGTATATCGCACCACATTATGCATTGTCGACGACATAAATTTGCAACTTTTGTTTTGCATACTACGAGCACTACTGGCAAACAAAAACAAGGCGCTGCGGACGACAAACAAAATGTAAACGAAATGCAAAATGCACTCACTACTTGCTGCGTGTCCCATTTGTAGGATGTAATTGTGCGAAATTGAATTATTCAATGCATAAAGAAGCAACTCACAACACGCGTACGTAATCGAAAAAGTTGATTTTTAAAACAATACGCGAAACGCCAAGCATAGGGTGTTGTTTAAATCGTATATTGTATTGAGCGAAACACAATGCTAACCTTCGCCCACGTATGTCGCCGCGCTGAGCGTGTTGCGCAAGCCGACTTAAAAAAAGTCAGTACAACACAGCACTCGTTTCACGTGGTGCGCTTTCGTCCATATTGATCTATCGGCCATGGCTTATTTATTGGTAATCATCAGCCGACAACATGCGCCTAATTGCATATTATGCGCGTTATTAATTAACACGTGAGCGCCAATAAATTTCCATGCACGCGAGCACAGCGCGAACGAGATTAATGAGCGTCGACTGTGCGCGCGCGAGAGCGCAGAGACGAAAGAAATCGGCGATCGTTCGATGCGATTGCATTGAATATTCGATCGTTTAAGTGCACAAGCGAGTGCAACGGCCATTAGAAAGTGCAAAGGTCAAGGATTCAGATGCAGCCGCGCGCACTCGCACTCGCCGTTTGAGGGCAAATCGAATTAATGCAAACGTTTGCACAACGACGACGATGGCGCAGAACTCTTTAAAGTGCGCGCGCGAAAAAGTGCAGGCGAAACGAAAAATTAAATATACATTATGCAATTCGCCCGGAAGCGCGCACCGGAAATAATACAGAAATTTTTAAAGTTTGCAACGAGCAAGTTTGCGCATTAAAAGCCGGCACGCCGCATTGAGCCATCGACTTGTCTCGCCGGTGGCGGCAGCGGCGGCGGCGACGGCAATAATGTAGATTGAAAACTTAGCCAGTTTCGTCACGTCTTCAGGATTCACTCGCCAGGATAACGGGACGCAGCGAGCGCGCACGCCAGCAACAGGATTCGCCAGCGAACGACGAACGAAATCAAGCACACTCAACTCCCGCAGGAACAACAAAAATACGCTTTCGTTTAACTAAAAACGAACGTATAAAACGTTCGGAGGTCGGGAGGCACGCTTTGATTTCATTACTTAGAATAATAGCATCGGGAGGCGGCGTCGGCGCACGCTCGCGCTCGTATAAAATTCACTTTGCATCAGTTACTCTCTTCAATTTTTTTCTGTTGTTATACGACAACAAGCAATTTACTCATTCGATTATCAATGCGACTTGGAACATCCTGTAGCGTGGAATATATAAAGGGGTTAGGCTGTAACTTGTTTCGAGATTTTTAACGTCACTGAAGAATAGACAAAGTAGACAAATGCAGGTAGAGCTCGTATTTTGTGTTTGCGGTTTGAAACTTTTCACCGTCCAAAATAGGCAACGTGCACATTATGCGCTTTTGTATTCGCGCTTATAAATATTATGTCTTCGTATTCTTGGGTCGCAAAGGTACGAAGATAGATAACGACACGGATGGATTTTGCTTTAATATTTTGCGAATTTGATACCGACGTGCAGCGCGTTCGGTCGTCGTATGCCATCGAGGACAACAACGGCAAACAGCGCGCACAGACAATATTGTGCTTTGCGGAGCGCGCGAGCGCAAAGAACAAAATGCAACTCCACGCCATTGTCTCCCAAGATGGTACGGTGCGATGATGCCGGCTTTTCTTCCTATTATTCAGTTTGTTTTCTGCGAGTTTACACAATGCGCGCGCGCGCGCTGCGCCGAATAATGCGATATGAAACCGAATCGCAATGAATGCGAATGCGTGGGGCGGGCGGGTACAGTACATGCTGGTTGCAACATCACTCACGTCTCAATACATCGTAAAAAAGCCTATTAATGCTTAATTAAACCTGGCAATAAACCTATAAACAAATCCGTATAAAAATAATACCATGGGAACATTTTTCCTCTCTTGCCTATTTAGAGATTTTGAACGTTCAAACTGAAAAGAAATTCTTGAATAAACACTTTTTCCATCGTCATAGATAATCATAATATGAGGTTGCACGCTTTGAATAAACGTCGCGTCTGCTCGTCTAGGCTGGCTGGCTGTTCAAGTGAGCAGAGCAAAAGGTATGTGTAGTGTATGCTTGAGGTATTTGGTAGTGTTTACGATTTTTAAGGGCTGCCCACACGAGATGCAGAAATGTTTAAGAGTGCGACCCGCATCAAAATGCCCTCACGTGCGCGCGTATCCAGTTATTATTTATCAAAGATAAAAGAACGAAAGAACGAACCCTTTTCAGGGTCCGGCACACTCGTCTCATTTCATTTCACCAGCAAACAAGTACAAAAAACGAACGCATTCAACGTACGTGTCTCTGCTCGTTTCTTTACAATTTCCAACAACATATCTTCCTCTGCATCGCAAGGATGAAGCCCCGAAGACGACGACCACGACGACGACGACCAAGAAGAAGAAGATCAAGATCGACATTCCATCCTTTCCTTTTATTACGTACAGCATCTATTTTCATTTCATTTCGGCTGCTCATTTATTCATCTTTCATTCATTCGATTCGTTTTTGTGCACTGTCAATTCATCATCCGCAATGCAATCGTTTGATTGACATTAAACATTTCAACTATGACACTTTATGGCACTCGATAAATAATCGCGCTATTCAATTCGATCGGCTAAATACAGCCTGCTGGATTAATAATAAGAATTTTTTTACTACGCGCACGCCTCGATCGATTATCGATTATTAATTTGCAGTCTCGTAGCGCGCGCCGCGCGAGTGAGTGCATCATCAGCAGAAAGTGGCGAAAAGGTGCGATTTAAATTGCGAATGCAAAATGATGATTTAAGGACCACCTGTTACACTTTAGTCTCCGCGTTGCATTATTAGCTCGCGAGCGCACAAGGCGAGCGTTCAATAAAAGTTCACTACATTTCCGCCGAGTGCATTCGAATGATGATAAAAATAAGGAAAAGAAAAAGGAGTGAACGCGCACGACGAAAAAACGCGGCCGCATCGAATGACGACAATATGCCCAAGACGAGGATGAAGAAGACGAGGAAGAAGAAGGCAAAGAAGATATCGAAGAAATCAATTTGTTTCCACGGCATCAATTTTAATGGCTAATTAAGAATCACTTATTGCATTATAAATTCGACTGTCTTTTCCTTAACTAGATTTTTTGCGCCGCGCGCCGCCTTCGTTCGTGTTGACGAACTGACACGCAATCATTGTTGTTATTGTCGTTGCTTCTTCCTTCAGCTTGGCGCAATTCAAGTGACAAAAAGCAAGAGCGCACAAGTCAAGTCGTCTGTGTGCGGCAAGGAAACTGTAAAACGTTTTGTTAACACATCGCGTTGCGCTGCACAATTATAATAAATTTTATCAGTTTGTACGTCTTGTTTTTTTATATTCCTCTTTAAATGAGGATAATTAAACATTGCACGCTATTCTTGTCGTTTTATATTTTTATAACACGGATTTTTCTTCTTCTTCTTGGCCTTTTGAGGAATTGAATTATTTCGTTGAAATCGTAATAATAATATCGCTGTCAATATGTTTTGTTATTCAAGTATAATTAAGTAAAGTTTCCGCCGTACGTAAATTATTCGAATAATATATCACTCACGGAACAAGTTCATAGCTCGGTTTTGGTGTAATCGTACTTAGCGTTCGTGCGGCAAGTTGGCTCATTCGTAAATTTCATATCGGACACGAACCGCCGCCGGCGCTATCTGAACTTAACTTGTCTACCAATCTGTTCGGTACATTCGTGTGGTGTACGGCAACAAACAGCGATTACGAGACGTGAATCTACTAACTAACTCAAGCGAGCGAACGAGCGACTAAGGTCGCATAGATATTTCTTCAATTAAATCGCCGATTATTTTCTCTTCCGAAAGAAAACACGTTTACAATGAACGCAAAACGAGCAAAAAGCGCATGTGGCTTGATAGAAAAATTAATGTCTTGAGATTATTGGCCAGATTCGGGATTTATTAGCGTGAATTGCTGCGTTTTTACGAGTCGTAAAAGTTGGAAACATTTTTGGTGGTCCTGCTCCGATTTGTTAACAAACGACTCATTTCCCAACTAACCCAACATCAACATCAACTTTGAGAGCATTGGATGCGTCGGATCGCGTCGCGTCGTGTGTGTGCAACTTTTCAGTTCATTAATCGCCCGAGATTATTCCTTCAAACTTCGTTGACATTCACTTCCAGTTAATTTAATAACGCAATTAAAGTTTTTGATGGCTTCGGGCCGGCCGCACGCACAGAAACGTCAATATTGAAGGAATTGATTTGACATTAAATTAAAAGATTTGCAATAAAAGTAATCGCGCGCGTAAATGATCTTCGCTTATTCTTGATTTCGTTTAATTTCGTCAAGGTGCCAAAAATGGTGAAAATTAATTGATTCGACAGCTCGATCCATTCGGGATTCAATTCAACGAATCATTAAATGCGACGCGTTATCTTTTAATTCCAAATTAAACCTGCTTGTTGTTCGTTTAATTTGTTATTACAATCATGATAGTAAACAGCATCGATTGATTACCATTAAATAAAAAATGCTGATAACTTTTTATCTCGCTGCTGCTTACGAATTTAAACGAAATTAATTTCACGCGTGCTAAAAAGTCAACTATTACCAAGTAGTAATATAAATTGCGTACAATTTATTATAATCCACTCATAATCGCAATTCGATCGAGATGGTAATATGAAAATATGCGGTAAGTAATAATAATTGTGGCAAGAGAAGAGAACGTACGTGGAAAAAAATGTTATACTCATAAGTTGGTTGATAGGTACGTATGTGCACGTGCACATTGGGACATAATCAACGATTGCACATCGCGCATTAACCATTTCTCTCTTGCGAGCGCGCAGCGAGCGCATTGAATGCATAAACGTTTAATACGTTTCGTGTCATTAATTTTCATGGATTAAGAAAAACATGTCAAGAGATCAGACATCGTCAGACACGCAGTTCGTTTGCGGTTCGACTTTATTATCCAGCAAGCGCAACGACAAACTCTTCCAGCTAGAAAATGTATGCTGACTTTATATTTATTTTATATTTCACATCCTATGAATGCACCGAACGCCTCTCTATGTTTATTTATGACTAATTCAATATTTTTGCACCGCTGCGGCCATTAAGTTTTTAATACCTACATATGTTATTTTTAATCCGCGCGCGAGAGATGAAAAAAGAACCGGCTAAAATCTACACTCAATTCACGAGCGTTAAACGCACGCCAATTACTCATGATTTGTAAAATTGTACGGCACACATAAAGTGGATAAACGCATATCATTTGTGCATTAAGACGCGAACGCGAACGCTGAAAATTTTTGCTGCGCTTGTGAAGATTGGCGCATTAAATCAAGCGAACGGATCGAATGCGTGTGGAACTAAATATAGCCTAAGAAACTCTATCCTTATAATTCCAGCCCGTACGCAACTGATTGAAAGTTGGCGGCGGCGACTTTTTTTTTTTTTTTTAAAACTTCTTCCATTTCATCTTCACCTTCCCTCCCTATTATCGCACGACGCAAAAATGCAATGCACTCTCCCCGTAAAAATCTCGCTCGCATGCATGCGCTCACAATAAGATTGTTAGCCTTAACAAGCAACTAAGTTGCGCGCGCGTTCTCCTCTCTATTCACCTGCTTAACGAATTGCGCCCGAGACTTGAATGCACACACATCGATGCATTGATGCATTAAAATGCATTATGGTCTTGCGCGGCGCGTGAGATTTAAATGCTAAATAAACCTTGCAGCAACCCTAGCGAATTTCATATCAATCTAAGCGTTAAGTACATTTAAGTCGTTTTTCTCGCTTCGTTCCGCGATGAATTCATGCGCTGCGCCTTGAGCAGCACCCGAGCACACGCGAGACTTTGCTATTATACTCAAGTGCATCGCGCGCACAGCACCACTCTGTCATCGCTCGCACCAGCGACGATTTCATTTCATTTCATTTTTATTTCGCTCGACGGTAATGAATTGCACTTTTTCGATGCTGTTGTTGTTGTTGTCAAGATAGATGCCTTTTGCTGCTCCTTCGACCGATGACTCGCCACGTCTCTTGATGACTCGCAATCAAAACGCGCTTACAATCATCTACCTGCACAATTCCTCTTCGACTCGAACGAAGAATTTCGTCCAGACGACGTCCATCACCGAATCATAACAGCGGGATGTGTTTATTAATTAATCAAAGAATCAGCGACGACAACCGATTGGAATCAGATATGTGGAGTGCTGAGTAGAGTGAAATTTTTCAAAATTCTTGTGGCTTAGACCCAAGTAGCTAATATGCTTATAAGTTAAATCGCACAATAAAAAAGGCGCAAAGCATCTTATACGTTCTGCTGGACGGATGCAGCCATAGAAAATAAATAAAGCTTTTAGAGTAATTGCCTTATTTACGCTAGCGAAAGAGCGCGCACGAAATGCGATATTGCAGCGCGCGCGCGAGCGAAGAATGCGTTTCGCATTTTGAATTGTTCATACGAACCTTGATATGCAAATGAATATTGGGCACTAAACGCTGCGCGCGTTCTTCAATCGTAAATAACATCAAAGCGCATATGAGTCATGTCTAATGAAGACTTTACGACTGCGAAGCAATTTGAAACATTTTATCATCATTCACTCGCTTGGAAGAAACAACAATTGGCTGTAAATAAAATCACTTTTATGTTATGCCTTCGCACGGCAGAAAGAACAAGCGTACGAAGACGAAGTATGAAGAAGACGACGTCGACGACGACGACGACGACGACGCGGCATGAACATGCCTTGCGAGTGACCTATTGAAAAGTTTACGACTTTTTAAGAAGGACATATTAAAGTTTATAAATGACAAGCGTTCAATCACGTACGCTGCGCCACGCATAGTAGAGAACGTAGATAAATGTAGATGATGTGTGTGCGTCTCGTCTTTTTAAGTACGTGCCTATCATCAACCACGATTCCCAGTCGTGTATGTGCAAGAAGATGAACAACAACAACTTGCAGACGTGGCTCATATTGTCCAAGACTTTTCTCCACTCAAAGTCCCACGTAATATATAACAGTCGTATGCATAGGTGTGCGGAATTTAAGACACATATAGGGCCATTAAGATGGACGACGTCCCATTCGCTCTTTGGCTGTTGTGTTGCTCTGCTCGTGAGCCTGCTGAAGCTGAAGCTGGTGAAGAGGAACGTAACAAATCACAACACAATACAATACATCACGGCATGCAACAACAGGCACGATCGAAGGTGAAGCAGAAGAGCGCAGGTTGGAGGATGGCACAAAACGCAGCAAAACGCAAGGAAACGTTGAAAAAGTTGGGAATTATTTTGACAAACGACTTGGAACACCTGTTACCTGCGTTCGGGGTCCATTGCACAGTGGGCCAAAATGCCTATTTTTCTTTCA
>JARJDV010012378.1:0-12670 GCA_030264675.1 Anaulacaspis nigra
GGTTTTATATTTATTTTCTCATCCTCTTCAACTCTTCAGGACAATTCCAATAAACTTTTATCCGCTTATTGAGTTGCTGTTACGAGCGAACGCATCCCGCCTTTTAAAGCAGTCGGTTCGCAGTCGATAGGCAAAGCACACTCGAATAAATACGAAGCGCGCGCGCATAAATCACAGTTAAGACTGCAACACCTCGTCATCTCGTAACTAATTTTATGGAAGTTGACATCGTACAGCTCGGCGCGATACAATAAGCGGCTTTCGCAAGCGAGCGCAAAGTCACTCGCACTCCCAGCATTTTTTACATTTTTCTAGTTGCATAACATATAAAACGCAATTCGTGGGATTCGCATGTGCGCGCTCGTAAAAGTTCCAAGCAAATTTTCTTTTCTCTCTCTGCGCCCCATAGTTTGATAATAACAACTCTGGAACGTAAAGCAGTTTTGAGTTGTGCGGTCTGTCCAATAACATCATTTCTGCGGTCGCTGAATAAAAAGTTGTGTGTGCATGGATTGAAAGCGAATTCGATGCTGTGCGGTGCGCTGGAGCGCAAATGCACGCCGCAACAAAAGAACGAACAAACGCTCGACAAGACAGAGCAGAAGAAGACATCGACTAGTCAAACAGCACGCAATGAATGCAATGAAGCAGAAGCGAAACATAACAAGCGCATAAGCAAAACGCAGCATCGCAAGTGAAACGAAACGAAAACGAAAACTCGCCGGGCATTTGCGTACGCCGTGCATCTCTCCCTGCGAAAATTGTATGAATAATAAAAGCGCTATAGGCGTACTCGCGTCGAGACGAAATACGAGTCACTTTTATGTTAAAATGTTTCATCTATACTGAATAATAAATAAGGTTTTGTTCTCCCACGGGTCATCTTCCCGGCGAATGTGCACGCCCTACCCTTCTTTCCTGCTGCCGCCGCAGTCGCCGTGAGGCAGCACACTTCTTCGTCTTTCGTGCGGTACGTGTGTTGTTCTTGTATTTCTTCCACATGCGAATGCGGTCCAGGAACCCTTCCAAGATAACTGTTTATTATAACAATATGATATATTCGAGCGTAGACATTCGTGCTCGTTGCGCTGCAGCTCCCTCGCTGGAGGGGTTCGGGTGTTGAATGTCAAATGACTTTGTCCTTGACGCCATAAAAGGGAATCGCACTGTTTGTATTTCCGGTATGAGCGATGACTGCTCGAGTATTGCACCGGTGTCCAAAAAGTCAACATAACCTTTTTGTATCTTCCTGAGTGTAATATATTCCGGAACAATCTTTGAAAAAGCAATGAAACAAACATTTGTAAAATTTATCATCGCTGGTGTGATAAATAATTCGTGCGAAACAATTACACAAAACATCAACATAACCTGAAAGGACACAACGACAACGGCGAAGGAAGAAGCTAAATTAAATCTCCAATTAAAAATGCAAATAAGTCATGAATTATAAATGTTTGTGAAATGACTCAGAGATAAAATGAATGAGCATTAATTTCTTCTTCACCCACCTAGCTTCAACCGGCAAAACATTATTAATATTGCGTGCGCAAACAGTTTGAAAAATATGAAATTATTAAACACGCGTCGATTTTGCTGCTTTCGCTGCCGCCATCACAGTCACCGTCGCCGCCACCGCCGCCACCGTCGCACTTGATTTTTATTGTATTTCCTTACATATTCATCGCTGATGCAATTTAATTCTGTTTGAAACAACTTTGCGCGCGCCGGCTTCTTGCATGTACGACGCGCTGTTTAATGTAAGCAAAACAAACGTCGAGCGTTTACGCTTGCAAATTGATGATGGAAACGTTGCGAACGACTTTGCGGGAGTGAGCAAGCCAAGGATATTTTGTACGCTTACTCGGTGTAAGAAAAGCGTCTCTGCGATCCTCGAACGTCATTGCAGGCCGCGTAGCGTTGCAAGAAAGTGCTCGAAATTCGCAAGTGTCGTATTGCTGAAGCCGCTTTCCGCCGTCTTCTTGCTCTTCATGTTGCTCTTGCGTCAATTTCGTCAAAAAGCTTAAGTTACTTCAATAGTACAAGAGGATTTTTAATAATATCCTATGAAATTCTAACCCCGGGGGTTTTCTTTCGTGATTTTCTTGATATTCTCCAAAGCGGGATAATAACGTTTTACGATTAGATGGAAATATTTTAATTCAATTTAATTTTCAATTAAATTATATAATCTAAGAACTCTTTATAATTCATCCCCTCAGCCTTTTCTTTTAATCATTTTATTATCGGGATTAAAGGAGGCAAAAAGTTATATGTATTGAAAAGTTCCCAAGAAGTATTTTACTTATTAACTTGATTAAACTCTTCATTCTTATTTAAACTATGTCCAAGTTCAACTTAACCAACTTGACTGCACCTAGAGGGCACTTAATCTGCGGAAATTTTAACCTCTAAGGAATTTCATTTAAAAACAAACCTCGGATAATTTTTAACGATCCGATAAATATTAATATATAAACAATGGAGTGATTGAATAATGTGCATAGTTTTTACATAATTCAAGCAAATTTACACAAGATATAAGTTTGACACGGTTTGGTGCAAACATTGAACATTTTCTATAACTTTTGCGGTCTCCAAAGATATTGCGCGCGCAGTTGACAGCCTGGATGGAAATGTACCCTTAATAAATATGAAAATAGCGAACGCGTACCACACACCAAACGCAATAAATCCACCTTTGAACGCGTCGCACGTAAATTAAACTAAATGACTCGTCGCTCGACGCGTCCGAAAATTCCAAGCTGAAAGCGCAACATATCATCATCACGCCGTACATTACACGCGCGCAGAGGGTCGGGGAGCGGCGGCGGCGGCAGCTGGATGGTAAGGGGTGGTGGTGGTGGTGGGCGATGATACAGTACCGTTCATGGGTGGCACGTATGAGTCATCGATGATTTATCAATAAGTTTGAAAGCAAGCAACAGCAATTGCTAATTAACGACTCGCACCCGCTACGCTGTGCAGCTTTTATTAACGTGAATTGTTCTTTTTCGGGGGGCTATTAATGGAGCAGAGAGGGTGCGTACGTCCTGTCGTGCTAACGACTTAAGGAAGGAATTCGTCTAGCTGCGTGCAACGCAAAAATGCATCCATCACGCGAAGCCGCAATACGTTTATAAATCATAAACCAGCGCTTTTTCAACCGCCGCGCTCGCTGCCAGCGTGAATTTCACGAATTTAATGCAACTGGCGCGCGGCTAATGCGATAAAGACACGTGCACTTCATCATTAACGGGAGCGCCACGCCATGTGAGTGGAAGAATTAAACTACACTTTCTCGAAACTTGTTCGCGCGTGAGCGTGTGTTGTTTGTTTTCATTGAATTTAATGGACTTTTGTTCCACGTACGAGACGCGGCGGAGTGAGCTTGTGCAACAATACACAATTTACTGTAATACCACCAACTACTTGGGTTAATTAACTGAAAATAAGCGGGGGGAGTGAAATTGATATCAGTAATGAAAAAACATTAACGACATCGATAAATAAACTCTGGATTAATGGCGGGAACGCACAAAGTAATAAGCAAGATTAAATTTTCTATTATTTACATTTCTGATTAAACAACGCAGCAAGGAAAGAAAGAGCGTAGAAAACGACAAATGCAGGTCGAGCGTACGCACGATTAGATTAAGACAACGAAGGGCGAAAACTCACATGTCCATCGTGATGGGCGCAAGAAGCGTGAGGGCGTGAAGAGATAAATGCACACACGGCCGAAACGAGAAAAGAAGCAGCAACAACAAACAACAAACGCCGCCGACGACGAGGATGTCGAGGGTAAACGCAAAGATTTCCCCCGATATTTCACTCCCCAATGGCTTTTAATACCTGTCTATATCTAATTTCCGAATTGGGGAATCTAGGGGATGAAAATGGGTGCACGGACTAAGTGCAAAAGCACCCTGCCTACCCATATACAATATAGATGAACATGCAACTCACCCTCTACCTCGCGCAAAATACTATTTGCTCCGAGAAAATATAATAAACTCCAACGCTCGGCGTTGTGACGCGCTGTGCGTGCCGCCCCTTGGTGAACACGTCGGCCACAAACTCGACACATGTGTATACGAGGTGACAACTTGTATTGCATTCGATTCCAACAACATAATGCATAACGCGTGATCGCGACGGGGTGCTGCTCAGCCGGTGGGAAAATGGAAAAACTGCGACCGGGAAACCGGCTAAGCCGCTTTAGGGAGGTCTCAATACGGATAAGAAACTCCAGCGATATTCAAATTCTTTACAAAATGTTATTCACCATCCCTTAATACAACATCCTGTGGTATGCAATAATTAATCATCCAAGGCAAATGTGTACCAAAAGCAATAACAACCACCACCATCACCACCACCACCTCTCTATGCATATTGAAATGCACAAGAAGTGCGATTTCGTAATTAAAATCTAGAGGGTATGCATAAATAATAAACATTCAAACGCATTTGTTCATTCATTTACGAAATGCGCGCCCGTTCGTGGTGTCTTCCGTTGTTCTCGTTTTGTTCTGTTCATTTGCGTCACATCCCCTTCGCAGTTCTGGAATAATTGCTGACGTATGCGTGCATTGCAGCGCATGTGTGTTGAGCGTGTTTGTTTTGTACTAAATTGAACTTTTGTTTGCAGTGATTATGGAGAGGAAGCAGCTATTAGCGAAGACGTGCCATTGATTGCGACGACTGAGGCACTCATTCCGCGCGCAAATAGCTCGTGGAACTCGGCGAGTAAGGAGCGAACGGAAAGAGTATTCGTTTCGGCAACGAGCAAGGCTAAAAGGATAAGGAGGATAAGAGAGCGAGAGCGGGGAATTCAGTAACAATAACAACACGAGAACAACTATTGCGTATACAGAGCGGAAGAGTGGAAACTAGACGGAAGAGTTGTGTCATTAGACTGCAAACAGACACACGCGCCCCGTGCTATTTGCTTTTCGCCGAGGAACGCCAACAATCACAGTTGCCGACCGCCGGCGGGCGTACGGACACGTGACAAGTGATATACAACCGCTACTTCGACGACGACACCACCACGGCCGCCGCCTCCGAGCGCGAACGGGGACAAGAAGCATAACGAGGAGGATTACGCTGCGACCGGGAATAGGGAGGATAACGCATTTTCCTATTTTGTCATTCGAACGTCGTCGTGATGGACATGATTGCAGCACTGTTTCTCTTCAGCGCCGTCTTTCGCATAGGTAATTATGCGCTTGTTTTTATAATGTTTCACAACTCCTTCGGCTTTGTTCGGCGCGGCGTCGTGGGGCATCGTTTAATCCGTTGTCTGCTCAAAGACAAACGCACATTAACGGACGATATTTAATTAAATAAAGCTCTTTGTGCTGTTTACTTTTGCAATTTCTCATATTAATACTTTGTTTACGTGAGTTTAATTTGATAATTTGTCGAATTTAATTCCTGTTTACTCGCGTTTTCAATTAATTCGCGCCATGACAAGCGTAATATCCGTATGCATTGTTTTGTTTAATTGATCACCGTATGTTCGAATGACACAAGATGGATGAGTGTGCATTACGCTCGAATTTGAAAT
The DNA here is from genome assembly GCA_030264675.1 of Anaulacaspis nigra. Taxonomy (NCBI): domain Eukaryota; kingdom Metazoa; phylum Arthropoda; class Insecta; order Coleoptera; family Staphylinidae; genus Anaulacaspis; species Anaulacaspis nigra. Next base: position 5,576 of record JARJDV010012378.1, read on the forward strand.
AACAAAACCGAATGAACGTAAATACGTGGGGCGGGCAGGGGCGGCGAGAGAAAAAATGAAAAGTAAAATTACGCACGGAACGTGAGAGGGTTGGTGATAAGCGGCCGAAGAGCGTACGATATAATACTGTCACAGCACAAATCGCGATTGTTGATGACGGTAATTACTCCAAGTTAGTTCGAATCATGTGCAAACGAAGACGGATGACAGCGCAATTAATATCCAGTAGAGTGGAGTGGCGTAGGAGATAATAATGCGTCTAGCGTTGACCACGTGCTGCACGTGTCACGCGTTGAACAATGAAATATGAAATATACTCACGCGCGCACGCCACCAAGATGTGCACTCAAATAATTCAACATCCCGAAATGTGCGCGCGCTCGTTCGTCTCCTTGTTTTATTTTCCGCATACTTTATACACTTATCCCTGCATTTGTTATCCGGGCACCCGCATCCGGATAATTTTCGCTCTCATTCGGTATATGCATTTCCAATGTAGCCGTATAGTTTCGCATTTCATTGTTTTCGTTTCGCATACGGTTATTTTGCGCGCGGCGTGATTGTTAGTCGGAGGCGGTGGATGAACACATGTTCAACGGTGGATTGCATCGCCATGGCAACCGTAAACATTAAGCGAAACAATCACCACCCTCGAACAATGGAGCTGCGTATGGGTGATGATCCGAGTGGCGAAACACAGCAAAACACATTGGCTGGAATGGAAAAAGAGAGAATTGCGTGAAAAATTTGTGCGCTCAAGAAAAAGGACGAAATAAAGAAGTCCGCTTTGCTACTGCGGTGAGCCGCATCGCATCGTGGCTTGGCTCGTCGATACGAGGAGGAAAAGAGTTTTTCGCGCGCGTAGGAAAGTTAAATTAAAAGTAAATCTCATTTGGTATGAGGAGCAAAGTTGGCGGCTATTAAACGGCACGGCCGGCGCATTAAACGTCCGATCCGCATGCCGGAAAAGAAGTCTCTCGGTGAACGGAAAGCGGGAATAATGCAAAACCGAAATGAAACGGTGCGCATTGCGCGCGCGAACGAATGAAATAATGTTAAGTCTGCAAAACAAAATAAAAACATATCACCAAAAACAGGAAAATCTTAAAAGGGCTAAAAAGGGGGAAACGCGTTAACTTAACGAAAAGCGGAAAATGCAAGTTGGAAGTGAGACTCAACGGAAACCGAAATGAATTGAGCCATGTAAGAAGGAGAATCCGGGAAAAATTTCGCCTGACATGAAAGACGCGGCAAAGTCGTATACAATTTTCAGCGCTAAGCTATTGCCGCCTCCGAATGGCTATTTGTTACATCCTGTATTATATGCGCACGCACACATCCGTCGTCGCAATATACCGACGTGGCGAAAAAGGCAAACGTTTGCAATCCTTACAAATCCCGTCGAATATCCAGGCGTCTGAGGGGACTAAATCAGAAACGAGCGAAACTAAACGCTGGGAAAGGATACGTCGTGAAAGTGCAGGACACTACTACGTTATTCTCCTTCTCCGCCACGTTCTACTTGGTTCGCGTTGCGCCGTCTTATTCTCAATTGACTCCGCGCCTCAAGACTATCACGCCGCGCACACTGCCACTTGGATGGAGATGGCAAACAAGATATACAGAAACGGAGGCGGAGGCGGCGACGGCGGCGGCGGTGGACGAACGACAAGTTTTGAAATGAAGGACGGGAATTCGGGCGATAAAGGATATGATGCCGAGCGCCCGCATACGTATGCGAATGAAGCAAACACGGAGCGAGATCTGCGCGCAGATCGAGAAATAACGGGGCGACGGCGGCGCGCGGCGTTGGCAGCGCGAGGACAAATACGACGATCCTCGCACTTTATGCGCGCACGAGGACGGGATGAATGGAAATCGCATGAATGTATGTGTTTGAATTGATTCCGGGGCTTGGCGCTTCCGCTTCCACTTCCTAGATGATGGTCGCAAAACTTTCCCCAGCCGCGAAGGGCGCGTTTTGGGAAGTCATCGTGGCGTGCGAGGCGGCGAAAGATAATGCAAACATCGCTAAAAGGGCTTACGCGCATGTTGGCGACCAACTCGCTGGAAATGCGAACGACGTCAGAACATGAAGAAGAAGAAGACAAGAAGAAGTTCGTTCCAGACTGGGAGCTGGAAGGAAGGAAGGATGTAAACTGAAAACGCTTGCCTGAAAACGCATAACTCACACGAGAATAGATCGCGCGCACATTCCTATTGCAATCAGAGCCGATCTGGACCCGCCTCGGTCCGGATCGAGACAATAATGTAATTGCCCGATATCCCCTATTATCCGGATATCCGGCCGCGTGAAACTTGTGTGTGCCCGCGAATGTGCGAAACGAATAAAATGTGTGAGCGTGGAGCGCGCTTCCAGCGCCAATTTCCGACCGCCGTTATCGTCGTCGTCGTTGTCGAAACGACGTTCAGCTATCATGCCCAATTCACGTCGAAACTTTTTCACTTTTCTTATTCTCAACTTGCCGTCACAGTGGAAGTGTATTTAGACGTGAATGTTCAACTATTATCGCCTCTATGCGCGTGTGGATAGAGAGAAAGTCTAAAAGTTTTCATTTCTGCGCGTTTCCCTTCATATTTACTTGATTTTAAACGTTATTGCGATGGAATCTACTTCCAAGTTGTTATGGCTGCTGGTAAAGCGATTTCGTTGGCATGGAAACCGTGTTCATATTTGCATATTGCACATTTTTAATTTATACATTGTTTATTTGCGTCTATTTTCACTTGAACGTGCATTGTTTGCGTTCATTCGGCGGGCTATACGGCTATATTTGCTTGTTTATTATTGTGAAAAGGTTATATTTACTCGTTACATTTGTCCGTCTGCGCACAAAAATATTCGGAAATTTATTCGCTGCAAAAGCACAGCGCGAATAAATCGAGCAATTGAAGTGGTTCCCGCTCTTACCTTGGCGCTTCATTTATGCTCTTCGCAGCTGCATGCACTTCCCATGGGTGAATTGCATTTTGGCCTGTCTCCTTTTTCCTGATGGTTCCTGCCACTTGCGACTACTTGCCACAGTTTCCGCGCAACCGCCCCACGACCGGATAACCACCCCCGACGCATACGCAGGCGGTGGTGTGACTGGAATATCGAATTGCATATACGCTTGCTTCACTCACAGCGAAGCGTGCGATACGAAGAATGCTGCCTGCCGCCTCTACGTGCACCTAGAGCACATTTATTATGAGTAGTGTATGCAGTGTTTCTGGAACATTCGAGAATGTTCCAAGCCGCCCACCAGCCACTGACAACACTATTCGCGCGGCGCGCATGCATATATTGTATCCGTGATAAAGAGATAAGCTAAGCCGAAATGTTTCACGTACGTGGCTCCCGCTTGTTTCAGTTTAAGTACATTGCACTTCTTTCGCAAGATTCTTCATCACCGTCTTGATCTTGTTTTACACTTTGGTAAATGATCTTTGTCGGAGTGCGGTTGCACTTTAATTAATCCGACGCGCGACGCTGATTGATTACTCTTTTCGGAAATGTTTTCGATGTTTTCTGTCACAGTGCGCGTGTCCGATATTAATGACAATTGTTTCGCATCATGAATCACCCGATTGGAATGGATGTTTCGATTGATGAAACAATTAACCTTAGTTAAGCGGCACGATTGACTTCATTTGTAGCTTTCGAATGGATTGTGCATGCCAACATGCATTAAAGCAACGCCAACAAGTCGACCGGAGGCGGTGGGGGCAGCAAAAACCGTGCTTGCTAAATTGCGTGGCGGTTCAGTGGGCCAACAACGAGTTAGTTAGCGCAATGGAATTAAGCCATTCAGTCATTTGACGACGACGACGGCGGCGGTGGCAGTGGCAGTAGCGGTGGCGGCAGCAATGCTTACAGCAGCCTAGATTGCATCCCCTAAACGCACGCTCGGAGCTACCTGGCATGCCTTGATTATGCAAACTGCCAGTGTTGTTACGCCCGCCTCGGCTAGTGCATTATGAGCAACTAAATTAATTAGCACGAAACGAGTGACACAGAGAAAGAGACTGCACATCCAGAAATTAAATGAGTTCCCTGCTAACAAGCAGTAAACAAAATTATTCAGCCGATTCCTGGATACATTTTGAAGCTTCGAGATTTCAATTCGCCTCTGATAGTTATGTAGGCAACCAACAAACCGCTTGAGTGGAACTACCGATAGGGGGGGGTGAGGTGCCGAGTGCGATAAATATGGAAGACGAGAGGGAGTACGGAAATGCATTAGAAGTCCTTATAATGTATACCGTCGAAGCATTCGACGTAAGTGCAAGTCAATGGTGGAAAAGTTTACGGGGCAGACACCGCCAACCATTATTAACTGTTTAATATTCATTATCAACGAGCCGGCGCAAAGTTTGCAACTTTAACCATTTTAGCGCGGGAGAGACGAGTCCTTTGCGTCGTCGCCGCTGCACGCGTGCGTATTTTATCGAAACACGCTCGTGCATAATTAAAATGTTCATTGAAAAGTTAACGCCACTTTGCGGAAAAAGCGCGCGCGCGCACCGTGCGCGAGTTGCGTTTTTTGAACCTTTCAATTGCTCATTGTTGTGCATTGCCCGCCTCCGCGAGTCATCAGTGGCGACTGTGGTGGTGCCGGTGTGTTTTTCTTTTGTTTTCGGCGCGCGCGCGCGCTGTTGTTGCGCCGCGATTATTTGTATTTTTGTTTTGTTTTGTTTCAGCCGCACGACGAGAGTGTTTATATTTTGTTTGCATGGGTTTCACGTTTATTGACTTACGCGTTACCATGGCAATTTTCTGCTGCAGGCGATGCCCTTCGGCTGACGAATATGAGTGCCCCCCTGGTTGCCGACCTTCGCGGAGACATGGATCTAGATTGCCGCTTCGATATGGGCGCCGAAGAGTTGTACGCCGTCAAGTGGTATAAGGACGATCAGGAATTTTTCAGGTATGAACCTGAAACGTGTGCGCCGAGTGGAATTCAATAACACGCTTAGCGGCCATGACAACCGTAAGCCCGTAAGCCCGAAAGCTTATTACAAGTTCCATTTCCTTCTTTCAGATATATACCGAATCAAAACCCGAAAACAATGTCATTTCCGGTGGCGGGAATCCACCTGGCGCACAAGTACACCGACTGCGGTCACGACCACTGCAAAGTCAAACTGCGCGGCTTGTCGCGTGACCACTCGGGGGGCGCATTTCGCTGCGAAATCTCCAGCGAGGCGCCCACCTTTCGCCTCGCCTCCGAAACGCACAATGTGACAATTGCCGGTGCGCGCCATCATCATCATGTTTAATTAAATATTTAATTAATTAATTTGACGATCAATTACTTATCTACTCATCTTAATTTGTATTTGACAGCGTTGCCGCGAGACGCGCCGCGCATCGAGGGTGTCAATGGTCCTTACAGCGAAGGCGAGCAGATAACGGCGAATTGCATCTCCGACCTCGCCGATCCCGCCCCCATTCTCTCATGGTACATTAACAATCAAGAGGTGAGTGCTGTTCAAGGCCATTATGACCCAACAATGCGACGACACGTGCAATTGTTTTACTAATGACTTGACAATCTCGGCGTGTTTGTTTCGCCCGCGCGCCTATTGGGGAATGTTGAATGTTGAACACTAGAAAGATCCAGAGCACTCGAGAATGAACTCACATTCTCATTCTCGTTTTGCGTCTCTTTGTTTTTGCTTCTTTATTCTAGCAACCAACTAGCAGTGTTTGACAAACTACATTAAACCGTAAAGGGGGAACCTTTTGGGAATATCATCTTCTTTCGCCGCTTGGGCGAAAACAAAAACTGACCCAATTTTGACTTGGGCACTCGACGTAAAAGCAACGTTAACGTATTGCGCGCGCGCGCGCACTAACAAGTCTCTCTATTAAGTGCCATTAACGTAATCCTTATCATGAAGAAACGACATGGCCCGCAGAATTAGAGGGTTCGAAATATTTTGCGGTGGTCCACTAATGTGCGCGCGCGTCCCCTTTGACGCAAAGGACTTTCATTCCGGACATTCCTTATTGGATGACAGCCACACTTACACATCGTGCGCAAAGATGAGGCCGAGCGATGAGGAACGAGCGAGATAGTGAAACGCAGATAACTCCCAGGTCGTAGTCTTTAATTTAATTATGTTTAGGTAATTAATTTCCACCGTTAAACCATTCCCCGGGTTAATCTTTAGTCCTGGCGGTGGAAGCGGTGGCGGTGGCGGCGGCGGCGCGGTCGGTGTTTGTTTGCATTCATAGGAATTTTTTTGTTCTTCCGCCCTCGCGCGTGCCATAAACGCGAATTATTAAAAATATATATTAAAAGAGGGGATACTCGTGCATTAATTTTTAATTATTCGCGCGCATTTAATTTAATTTCGTAAAAATGGGGATGGATTTTGCTAAAAGTGGAAAGCAGGATATTAAAGCAAATTTATTAGGTCGTTTACGATGCGTTATGATAGTTAGTACTTAAATGGATATCACGTAATGAATAACGTTATTCCGCATTGGGAACTTTGAGGATAAATAGGGAATGGTAATATAATAATCTTGCATTCATGCTGGTTAACGATATGCGTGTACTACGTATAATGTTTCAATCACATAATTAATACACGCATAGCGCGATACTTGAATTCGCTTGTCGTATTTCGCTTCGAAATTTAATTGCGAAAACATTATGATCAACGTCGTCGCCGTACATAGTATTATTGCGTTCGAATTATTCAACTGCACTACCTATTGAACCGCATTGATGGCTAGTTATTATGTTTGCGATTGATATTAGTTCAATAACGCATGCATTTTATGTACAACCATCGTAAAATAAACACATTACTTTGTGCATCATAATTAAATGTTTTGTGGTTACACAACTGATGATAGCGCTGTCGATTTTTTCGAATTTTAGTAAATTTTAAGTGTGCGTAGTGAAAGAATAAATAAAAAAAGTAAAAAAATATATATATTGCACATATTTTGGCGATTGAAACGAGCGTCGAGCAGGATTTCACGCGGGAAATCTTAAGAATTTAAGAAATAATCAACTGTCTTCAAAATTGCATCTAGTCATCCGAGAATCATTGAAGAATGCTCGATTTTTCATA
>JARJDV010012392.1:0-10437 GCA_030264675.1 Anaulacaspis nigra
GCGAAACTAATATCATGAAATATCTAGCATGTAGATCTAAAGACGTAAACAGCGGACGCCTGTGCAAACACAACGATGTGCATACGGCGGCTTGACCCTTCGCTCGTTGCGGGCGTATCATAGCGTAACATCTTATTTGCTGGTCGACCGTTTCCTGTGTGCCTGCCGGTCTTCCGGTCAGTTTGTTTGCCCGCACGGACGCGGACGGCTCCTTTAACGCGCGCTTTGCTCCTTCAACAACTCCTTCTTGCGCCACGTACTGCCCTCCCGAAAACGTATTGTTACCTAAACTAGGAGTGCTGAGTGGCGAATTGAAAGCGGGATTCAGTTGGGGAGAGGCCTTTTTGGGTAACCTGATATTATGTCAATAGATCATGAACTGCTCGCTAACTATTTGGTCAAGTTTGCTACTAATTGCTCAATGATTTACCGCCGTCTTATTTGTTCAGATCGCAATAAAATTTATGTTGTCCTTGCTGGGAAAAGTATGAGAAAATATGGTCATTATAACGATAGAATTTTATGCTAGTTTCGGCGGAAAATAGATTGCCTGCAGTAAGCATAAATGAAGCAATCACGGCGAAGCAATTGCATCCAAATTCAAATTCTCGATTCTCATGGTGCAAAATCCATTTAGGGTCTTGCAAACGTGCAGAGATTTGCAGTGTCTGGCTGAAGCTGATTCCCCAGTCTCTACTCGCGCACTACAGGACCATTCGATTCGAGTCTAATAACGATCATTCTAATGTGTCTGTCATCTGTTTACCAAATCTTGCTGCACACGCCAGTCTCCCTTCGGAGTCCGCAAAAGAAAACAATAAAAAGTAAAACGATCTGTTTTGACAAGCATAATGTCTCCGGTGATTATACTCCTGGCGTTCGTTCTCTAATATTTGACGTGTTATTATTATAGATCATTAAACTCGGCAGTGAATGACGACGAATAATCATGTTGTTCAAGCATATTATCGTCCTTTGTATGGGACTATAATATAATTTCCTGAATCTTATTGCCTCCGATGTTCCTCCGTCTGGCGTGGTCCTCCTTTGCCGACGCGAAACCATTGTTGTAAATAGATCTTAAGAAGGAGAATAAGTAAATTAGAGGATGTGATAACAATCTCCCCCTTTTATTTTTTCCTTCTTCGCGTCGACTTTTCTTCTTCCGTGAGCATTTCTTGCACTTGCTGCTTCCGTTTCTTGTCATAGATCTACGCGGACGTATTTACTTGGCCGCCAAAGAGGGGGCCGAAATTAAGAAGGCATCGAGAGGCTGGGATCCTCTTTGCGTATTACTCGGATGCGCAAGCTTCTTAAAAAGATCGTTTTTTCATCTTCATTCTTTAGCGTTTTTATCGCGCTCGACAAACGGATCGGCCGCGAATCTTCGCGCCCCCAACGTTTTTTAAGTGCCCTCGAGATATGATAGCGCGATTAACCAAGAAACCCTTTTTGGCTCGCGCATTTTTTCAGGGGCCGTGCTCCTAACGAAACGTTTTGAAAATTACCCGGATACCAAGCAACGGAAACGCCACCGAGCAGAACGCAGGAAGAGCATGAGCAAATATTTATATCGGATTATGTGTATTTTACTCGTTGCCGTCACTTGTGCGCTCTTCGTTAGTAGATTACTGCAGCCATCGGGGAGTAAATTTTACCAGAAGCAGGGGAAGGTCGCGCGGGTAAATAAAGTATTGCGGTGTGAAAAAATCAAGAAGCAGTGGCGCACGACGACGAACCGCTTTGCTTCCTGCGCTTCATCATCATCCGCGCCGTCTTTTCGCACTTTGCTTACTTTTCGGATGCTTCTTCGACGTCAACGCTCCTTCCTCGTGGAGATTTCAGTGTGCGGGATCAACCGGATGAACGTGATCCCATTATGCTCCTTAAGAAAGACGATCCCTTGTGAAGTCGACACCCTTGTCTAAGACGCTTGCTGCGCACACACGTAAAAGTATGTGGAAGAGACACTCTCCTGCTTCTTCTTCATCTTCTTCCACACCACAACCATGGTCCGCTGGCTCGGGAAGTGTGAACTTCTTGTCTCATTCGCGCGTCGAACGGCGATGAACGATTTTCGACGAAATATACGGATATTAAGATCCCTTTGTCATCAAAACCCTGCACTCGTTTCCTCATCAAACGCAAAGGGTACGACAACACCTTTGGAGACACCACTTGAAATTTACTTTATTCGGTTACGAAGAAAACACCGCCTAAATCTTCATCAATATAAACACATCGTAATTAAACGCGAGAGCACAATGGCATATTAAAATCTGGCAAATTCGAGAAAACGAAAAAGAAAACTGACGACCACCGGAAAGAAGAAAATATCCCATTTAAATGCAAATTTATATTTATCACTTCGCGAAAAAATATAGGAAAGAATGGAAATGGGCGAGATCTCCCAACAGGTCCCCGCAAAATTTCCCTTGATGATGAAATTCACTTTCTGCCGACATTGCTGGAAATATTCGAAGAAAGTGAATTCCAGAAAACAAATGTCATATAGGTGTACACGCGTAAGTGAAATTTTTTTCTCACGTTCTCTTATAGTGTGAAAGTCTCACCCTCTCTCAACAGTCAGATGAAGAATACGAGAAAAAGGGGAAATGCGGAAATGTGGAAACTAGCGAGTGCGAAAAGACTAATTATGTCGCATTTTTCATGCTCGAGTGTTGTCACACCGCGCACATTTTTCCTTAACCTTAACAACTTGTCGTTTCTTACACCGGTTGGATGTTTCCTTGACAAATTAGGATATTTGTTGCGCCGCTTATACCCTGTTCTGTTTTTTTTTTCTTGCGGGTTGCGCGCAATGGGAATACATTTACGTCAATTACGCAATGTGACACAAATGACATCATGAATATTTTACATTTTTACACGTTAAGGGTGCAAATCCAGCATTAATGCATTAGCTATTCTTTTACTAGAAACTCGAAGGAAAATATAATTTCATCAAGGATTTAAATATTACGATATTTCGTGGAAATATTGACTTATCAATTACAAAAAATGAAAACAATTTTTTGATGATTAAAGAAATGAGAAACGCTTATTGATTTGTTGGCTAAGCAGAAGCAGAATGTGCGTGTCTGGTAAAACTCGCCGGATCGATTTTCCGTCAATTAATCAAAGGTGCTTAAAAAGGAGAACGCTAGGCGTTCATAAATTATTGCGCAAGTTTTTGGGCTGCCGAAAAGTTTTTCTCCTCGCGTAGGAGCAGAGCAAACGAACCCAGCAGCAGCAGCACCAGTAGCAGTCGGGGCACACAACACGCACGCTGCCCCCGCGCTGCAAACGAAAACTTTGTGCCGTCAATAAAAACCCTGGCTTTCGCTCACTGGGGCCTGCCAGCCACCAGCAGCCAGCGAGGAGACCAAACTCCTAACGCAACTTCTTTTGTAACCTTCAAGCGCTCGCGCGCGTGCTTGTTGCCATCCATACGTACGTACGTACGCGTTCGTCGGGTTTTTGGCCTTTGGCGACTTTGGACTTTGTTTTGCGAATTGAGGATACGTCCTCGAATCCCCAATACGCGTCCGCGTGCGCACCAACCTCGATGACCTGCATTAAAACGCCCGAAATTAAAACCTTTTTGCCCATTAGCCCTTCGCCGTGCGGGAAGATAATTTATACTCTATCAGACATTTTGTACAAATGCGCTTAATCTTTATTTTATTTCATTCTATTTGAGTTTATTTTATTGTGGGCCGATTTGAATTACAAAACTCCCTCGAATTGCATGAGTCGATGAAATAAAAGAACTTTTGGCGCGCGCGCTGCGAAAAAACGGAGCGTGTGGAAAAAAGGCGCCAGGGATAAAGGCTGGATACTCGCAGGTCCCATAAGCTGTGTAAAGCAGTGCGCCGCGGCATAATAAACATATTCATAGGTGATGACTCCCACTTTACGCACTTGTGCTGACGCTCGCCGCCCCCGGAATATAAAACCATAACATTTGCAAGTTAAATTCCATAAACGCGCACCGCGCCGGGAAATAAATTTTTTGTTTCATATACACGGAACGCACTCGAGCATTCCTAATGTTCGCCGTGCAATTGCGCCACTTGAGCGGGCAAAGAGAAGACGTCCGCACCTCGAGAGATAATATTTATTCGTCTTGGGCTGCTCGCGTATGGGGAGCGCGCATAAATATATAAAATTCAAGCATTTTGTCCGATGTTAGCATCATCGCCATCTTTATGGGAGGGTGGAATGATGCATTATTGCTTTTTTAGTTTTATTGTCGCATCGTAATATCGCGGCGCGTTTTGGCGAAATCTTAGAGTCATAATGTCATTGCGAAGAGATATATGAAGTACAAGTGCACCCTTCTTGCTCGCTCTTGACGTTGCGCTCTTCGGAATGTGCTTAGGGGGGTACTCGTGAATGAGCAGGAGCAGCGCGAGATACACACGGATGGCAATGACTTGGCGGCGGCAAGAAAATGTGGGTAATGACTCTTCGGCTCGCTCATCCAGTCACAGCGGATGATTCTGAAGTGTTGGCGAATATTAACGTGCGCGCGTGTGTGTTGTGCTGCGGTATGCAGATGAAACAGATGAGCGTGTAACCGTTGGAGGGCAAGCAGTAAATGGCAGCGCGGATGATTGATCGGCGAGCTAATTGGATGATCGATGGGCGCGCACTCGCTAGTTCATCAAGGATGCCCTTCACGCGCCGAATATGGGACGCTTTTCGCCGCATCATTGCAATGAGCTTATGAGCAGCGCCCGACCGAGAGCTTCAATAACAAACATTTTTAAGTACGCGTCCCGAAATTGATTAATAACTAACGCCGCGCTGTCACTTTCTTTCCATGCGATGATAATTGAACGAGCTTGATGTTATTATTGCGATACACACGTGAACGGGGAAATTGCACGAATTGCGGAATGGAAAGACGTCCTGGAAGCGAAAGGAGAATGAGAAGTAATGGACCCCCAATGCGAATCAATTCAGTGTCTGATTGTTTCCAGACGAAGCTGTTTAATGGAATATTGTCGGCAGTAGCGGCGGCGGTGGCGGCAGCGTTTCAAACGAAGGAGGTGCAAACTCCCTTACTTAGCACATGCTGCAATAGATTCACTTTTCATATTGCGTTCCCAACTTTGCATTTGCAATAATGTTTGCTATTTTATTTGGATTTCTACGAACTCTACTTGCTAATTTACAAGTAAATCTATAATTTCGTACCGAGATATGGGTGAGATCAAGAGTTGCGTTTTCTGGTGTAGAATGTGAACATGCGAGTTGAAGAAGAGAGCATCCTTAATTAAAGTAAAATTAGGAAGTGTCTAGCGAAGTCTAGAAAACTAACTCCGGGTGTCTAGACTCAAAGCAAATAGCATTATTCAATTATCCCAATCTTTAAAGTACAAACGCAGCGAGCGAGGAGTGCATCACCAAGCGACGCGCAAATAATGTGAATGAGACATTCATTTTTCAAAACATTAAACGTCTTAATTGGCAAAAATCTACTAGTGCGCACTCTGCTAATGAACGTCGAAGCGTTTACCACGTCGGCGACGATGTTGTTCGGGTCGTAATGGCATTTATCTTGTTCGTTCACTAATCGTATTGCCGAAAAGGCCCTAAAAAGGTCTCGGTCAGTCTGCTGCGGAGCATATGAAAGATGAAACGGTCGCGATAAGATAATGCGAAATCAAAATAAATCGTGTATAAATGAGCGCAGTAGCAGCATGTGTGCGCGTGTGTGTAGGAGGTACATGTTTTTCGGCGCTGAGGTGGCTGCGAAATGTTTTCCTCTCGCGCGCTCGCTGCTGGCAATGTGGAGTGTGGCAGGAACGGCGTTCTCTCCGCCGTCGAGGGGATGCCACCCCAACTTTGCGTACGTTAGATTTTCCTGCCGCCGCCGTTGCTGCCGCCGTCACCGCACTCGCGTTGGCGAAACAAGGCGAGAGCCGCGCCGCCACGCGAGACGGGGAAAACGGCTGAGTTGGGACGCATATCTGGTCTGGGGTCCCTTATGTGTGTCCGCCACAGATTCCGACTCCTAATTAAGACTGGGGGGCGCGCGAGGAGCCCCGCCAAGAAGGGGGATATTGATCAAGTCGTCGGACGCGCGCCGTTCTACGCTCGCCACTGCCGCCGCCGCCACCAGCTCTCGCGTGTGTTTCGATGCCACCGCATGTCTCATAACGACGCGCGAGTGCGATGGGGCCGAATCCGAGAAAGACGGGCGGCCGTTATTATTTCGTGCGCGACCGCAGCGTGCCTTCTTCTTGCGCCATTCATTTTACATAAATACACGCATACATGTTGCAGGAGTACGCACCCTTCGTGCGTGACTTCCTAGTGCGAAAATTAGCACCACCGTTCCAGGAAAGAAGCGAGCTAACGTGCGCTGGTGTGCTGTGGGAGGGTGGGCTTAACCCTTTTGTTTATATTTTAAAGGTTTTGCGTCCAGCAGCCGTTCATTAAAAATTAAGTGCTGCCCCTTTTGCGTGGCGTCGTTTGACGGATGCCAGCGGCGTAATAATGAGCAGCAGATTTGATTAAAAACACATTACCCACGAAAAGCGCAGGCGAGAGAAAAGGGAAAGCTCGGAAAAGTTGCGCATGCAATTTCTAAATTTATTAAAAACGAAGACATGATACGTTTTACTTTCACATATAATAAAAAGGGTTAATCCAAATGCGGTCTGCCGTGCTAAATTGGAAAAAGTATAGCGCTAACAAGGGATGTGTGAGCGAACGAAGAAGGGAGACGTACGAAGCGAAAAAATTAAAATTCCAGTTGGCTTTCACCGCAGCGCAACCATAAATTGCAATATATTCCATTCTCTTAACCCTTTTACGGCCTATCAGTGCAATAGGGGCCAATAAAAGCTACTTGAGAGCGCTCTCGATAAGTACACACAACGCGCGCAATATTCACATCCCTTTAGGTGCGTGCAACTCATATGTATTCAAGTCTCGAGACGTTGAGTTTTTCCCTTAATTCTCAAGAAGCACACTGAGCTCTTGATTCGCAAAGCAATTTCACCAGGCTTTAATGCATATTTTATTCGATGCTAGTGCATTCTTGCGTTTCCATTTACGACCATTATTGTTTATCCTTACTGCAGCCTGATATCGAATGTTAAGGATAAATTATTTGACATAATTAAAGAGATATTAAATACATATTGCACTGAATCCCATTAGATGCGTAAAGGGGCACTTTTTGGTTTTTAAATAAACCACCACAGCGTATCGGGCGTGATTAAGTCCATATTTGAAAAATTGACTTTGATCGCGGTTCCCCGTTTGATGGCTGGCTGGTTGGGCTGAAAAGACGCAGGGCAATTAATTATTTTTGGCATTATCGAACGCGCAGCAGCCAGAAGACTTGAAGACGTTGGTTGAGCTCACCGCCACCAGCAGCATCGACGTCTCATGCACTCTATTGAAAGAGCGCGGGCGGCTTGCTGGTTACGTCGGTTTTGCGTGGATTAACCGATGCGGTCTGGCTTTGCTTTTGGGTAATTCATGAGCCGCGAACGACTAATAAAACAGGCGAGAGGTACATTTATTTCCACTCAGCGATGCGCCAAGATTGCTTCTTTAATAACCGCGCCACGCCACGCTATGTTCGCTCTCTTTTCCCCTTTTTTCCTCTCTCGGCTCGCTTACCCTCAATATTATTAGTTATTCGAATTTGCGTCTCATTATTTTCGTAATTATCCGAGTTTTGGGCCGTCATTGCGCGTTCAATATGTGCGCGACGCGTCTGAATGAAATGTGCAAGCTGCGCCCGCTGGATTTTGTGCGGTTTTCGGCACATACGCGACCCCTCTCAAGACCTATTTCCAATCATGGCGAGTTCATTTGCTAACTTGGCGACGACGACGGACGACAGGCATTGACATTTGTGCAATATCTCGTTATACAACGCGCGCGCGAGCGAGCTATGCACTCGTCCGGCGGCAACATATTGAACGCATTGACGCTGCTGCTGGGTCCACCACTTTTGCAATGCGCGTTTGCATGCAGGTTTTGCACGCGAGCGCTTTGGGAAATATGGGAGCGTATGCGGTCGAAAGTCCATTGTGCAGGAACGCGCGCAAACCGTGCTCGTATTGAATGCAATGTGTTCGATGTGTATGCGGTCAAACTTCAGCAGGTGTCGACGGGGAATTTCGATGGCCGGCTGACGGTAGGAATTGTGCGCATTCATTGCGCTTCGACGCTCGTCTGAAAGGCACAAAGCCGTCCGGCACTTGTAGCAACTCCTTGCCATCGCCGCCGCCGCCGTCGTCGACGTCGTCACAAAAGCGCAGCCGGCGTTTGTGCGACTGCATAGTAAATGCCCAACTATTTAGAAGTTATTATCGGAGCG
Organism: Anaulacaspis nigra; assembly: GCA_030264675.1. Classification (NCBI taxonomy): domain Eukaryota; kingdom Metazoa; phylum Arthropoda; class Insecta; order Coleoptera; family Staphylinidae; genus Anaulacaspis; species Anaulacaspis nigra. Next base: position 8,354 of record JARJDV010012392.1, read on the forward strand.
CAAGGATATTGAGCGAGGACGCGTATGTGAAGACATTGCACAAGACGACGGCCATAGCGTGGCGGTAGTGGTGGTGGTTAAAAGGAAATAAATAATGTGGAAGCACTTCGCGCGCGCACACGACACAGAAGGCAATTTGCACACTTTGGAAACCGCATCACGTAGGAACGGGGCGCGCACAATCTGACGCTGGATGTCAGAAAGGGATTTAATTAAGGCGTCGTAAAAAGCTTTAGCTGCTTTCTGCTGTCGCGCTTCATATATATAAAATACCGTCACACGCCTCGTCGTTTGTCGTCCTTTTTCTTGCCCGATGACGGGGACAGTGCGACAACTTTTCCGGGATTTGTATTTTTTAGATGACGTGCATATTCATTACCGTTAAATACTTTTAAAAGCTTCCAGGCAATGCATTTATTTTAATTAATTTGATATCCTTTTTTTGTTGCAGACTTGACCATCCATGGTCGCAACTCGAGTGCCAAGCCGGCAATGAACAAGGTATGTGTCCACATAGTTTTTAAATTATATATATTGCGAGCGACACCTGTTTGTGTAAATGAAATGGATATAAACAAATATTCGGCGTAGACGCAATTAAATCAAATGAAAAAAGCAGGGATTAAATGCGTTCCTTGGTAGATTAGCGTCCGATAATACAAAACGCCAGTTAGCGGTGAATACACTAAGCGCATGCGGACCGCGTAGCGAAGAAGTCTTGTCGCTGTTAAGCCGCCTCCGTCAATGCAGCCGGCCGACAGTCTTCGCCCGACTCATCTACATATGTTCTCGTCAGCTGTGCTTTGTTTCTGAAAGGGACTTATTACGGATGCAAAATTTCCCATTCATATTCAAAATTTTATATCCCAGTTTTACCACTAATTTATTCAGCCTTCTATTTTGCGCCCTTCGTGCTGGCGCTGCGGCTGCAGCGGTGGAGCAGCAGTACCGTCACCCGCCAAATCCCGTGCGCGTCGTCTTCAGCCACCTCTAAGCGGTTTTCCTCGCAGCCTCAACGCGAGACCTTGAAGAGTCGTCTTCTTATTCACGGAATAAATTTTATGCATTTCCTTCATCCGTGCGCCGCCACTGAGAACGTCGTCCTCCATTGCCGGCTTCTGTGTATTTAGCGTTCCGTACGCACTTCACTTCGCAGCAGCGCCCAAGCCGGAAATTTAATTGAACCGCGCCACGGAGCGGCAATAGTACTAATTCCTGGGATGGGATATTTTAATATAATAACTAAATCTGAATCAAAATATAACTGGCAGCTGCGGATGAGCGCACAGAGAGTGGTCCGTGTGCGTTCGTGATAAGACGGGAGGAAAATGCTAAGAAAATAGCGGAATGCAAACAAGGCCAATTGCCTTCTTTGGATTGCGTTTCAAGCTCTCTTAATCTCGTCGTCGTCTTCGTCCTTGTCTCTGCAGGATTCGTCCCCTATATCATCATTGGATTTCAATTTGCGTTTGTGCTAGCGTTCAGTCAAAAACATTACAATTCAAACATTACGAAAGAAGGATGTAAAAAAATTGTGTACCTCATCCACATAACGAAGTTTCACTTCAAATACGGCGGGGGTGGGAGGAAAAAACGCGATACGCATTGCTCGGTATAAATAAGCGATGATTGATGATCGACGTACAATGTACTACTCGTGAAATAGCCACCTGTTGTTTGACATATTAATATGCTAGGCCTCCTCGTCGTTTGGCGGTGGTGTTTCTGCTGCTACTGCTGCTTCTAGCGGTGGGCCCGCACGCATATCGCATTCATATGCGTAACCGTATTATGTCGTTACTGCCACCGACACCACCACCGCCGCCAAATTCAAACGCTCCATAAACTGCGCCGCCAAACGCGTTAGGTTTGTGCACACATGACACACTCGCACCACAAACGCACGGTCGCTGTTGTTGTTGGGTTGAAAGATGCACCACGCCGCCACCGCCACCATGACGATAGCAAAGCACGCCCGTGGGAATTGAAGGCAAACATAATTTACTAGCAGAATCAACACAGATAATGTGAGTACATATAAAATACATATAAAAATTCAAATTTTACTTTAAAATCAACAAGAA
>JARJDV010012394.1:0-14996 GCA_030264675.1 Anaulacaspis nigra
AATTACATTGTTTATACGCATGCCGAATTTCGACCTTAAATTCCCACTTCATCATAGCGTAAATAATTATTAAAGTTGGAATTCCAATTTGAATTTTTGTTTCAATTAAAATTCCTTTCACACTTTTATCCAAATATCTCCTAAACGAATCGAAATATTCTAAAATTGCAAAAAACGTCATAACCTCAATTACATTGTTTATACGCATGCCGAATTTCGACCTTAAATTCCCACTTCATCATAGCGTAAATAATTATTAAAGTTGACATTTCACTTTTTCGTCACACGCCAAACCAAAACATAAATAAACCTCACAGTTTTTCGCATATATCTCGCGAGATATTTGAAAAATTTAAAGAATAACGTAATCCTAATTAAATCATGTGCACGTCAGCCAAATTTCATCATCAAATTCCCGCGGCAACATAGCGTAAACAATTAACAAAGTTGACATATTAAGTTAACCAAAGCAAAAAAAACAATCAACCTCACACTTTTTCACGTATATCTCGCAAACTATTCAAAATATTTAAAAAGTGACTTAACCTCAATTAAATTATGACTGCTTATCCCAAATCTCAACTTTAAATTCCCTCGGGAACATAACATAAATCGTTTTCAAAGTTGAATGTCCGATTACTCAACGAAAATAAATTAACCTCACACTTTTTCACGTATATCACCCAAACTATTTAAAATATTTGAAAAATTTAAAAAGTGGCATAACCTCAATTAAATTATGACTGCTTATCCCAAATTTCAACTTTAAATTCCTCCGGGATCATAACATTAATAACATTTAAATTTAATGTCCGGTTTTTCCACAAAAAAAAATTTACCTCACACTTTTTCGCATATATCACCCAACTATTCAAAATATTCCAAAAATTTAAAAACTAACTTAACCTCACTTAAATTATGAATGCTCATCCCAAATTTCAACTTTAAATTCCCACGGGATCATAACATAAATAATATTCAAAGTTGAATGCCCGATTATTCAACGTAAATAAATTAACCTCACACTTTTTCACGTATATCTCGCAAACTATTCAAAATATTTCAAAAATTTAAAAAGCGACATAACCTCAATTATATTATGAATGTCTATCCTAAATCTCAACTTAAAATTCCGACAGGATCATCAAAGAAATTACATTTAAAGTTGAATGTCTGATTACTCACCGAAAATAAATTAATCTTACACTTTTTCGCATATATCACCCACACTATTCAAAATATTCCAAAAATTTAAAAAGTAACTTAACCTCACTTAAATTATGAATGCTCATCCCAAATTTCAAGTTTAAATTCCCACGGGAACATAACATAAATAACATTTAAAGATGAATGTCTGATTACTGAACGAAAATGAATTAACCTCACACTTTTTCATGTATATCACCCAAACTATTGAAGATATTTCGAAAATTCAAAAACCTCCATAAATTTAAGTAAATTATTTACAACTTTGCCAAATTTGCACCTCAAATTCCCATGCCATCATAGCCTAAATAACTGTCAAACCTGACACTTCAATTTTAAGTAACCCATGCGAAAAATAAGAAATTAACCTCACACTATTTCTTCAAATTCGTCCAAACTATCAAAGATATTTTAAAAATTTAAATTGCATGCAAATTCATATTAAATTATTTATAAGTTACCCAAATTTCAATATTATAATCCTTTTCCTCCCTGCCCTAAATAATTTTCAAAGTTGACATTTCAATACCAGACTATTGCGCATCCTGTCAAAATTGTTATCCTACTTTTTCGGGAATATCTCCTAAAGTATTCAGGATATCACAAAAATTTAAAAAGCACAGCAATCTCAATTAAATTATTTATAACCTCACAAAATTTCAATCTTATAATCCGTCTCCATCATACTTTAAATAATTGTTAAAGTTGACACATCAATATAAACTTATTGCGCATCATATCAAAATCGTTATCCTACTTTTTCATAAATATCTCCTCAAGTCTCTAGGATAATACAAAAATTCAAAAAGGATGCGAATCTTGATTATATTGTTTATAACTTTTAGAGATTTCAATGTTGTAATCCTTTTCCATCATGCCTTAATCAATGTTCAAAGTTGACACTTCAAAATAAGCTTACTACGCTTGCTATCAAAATTGTTATCCTACTTTTTCATGAATATCTCTTAAACTATCCAGGATAATGCAAAACTTTAAAAAGGATATTAATCTGCATTAAATTATTTATAACTTTTAGACATTTCAATGTTGTAATCCTATTCCATCATGCCTTAATCAATGTTCAAAGTTGGCACTTCAACATTAGCTTACTACGCATGATTTCAAAATCATTATCCTACTTTTTCATGAATATCTCTTAAACTATCTAGGATAATGCAAAAATTTAAAAAGGATGCGAATCTTCATTATATTGTTTATAACATTTAGAGATTTCAATATTGTAATCCTCCTCCATCATGTCTTAATCAAAGTTCAAAGTTGACACTTCAACATAAGCTTATTACACATTCTTTCAATGTTATTATCCTACCTTTCCCTGAATATCTCTTAAACCATCCAGGATAATGCAAAAATTTAAAAAGCACCTCAATCTCACTTAAATTACCTACAACTCCCGCAAATTTCAACCTTATCCTCCTTGTCCATCACACCTTATACGATTTTCAAAGTAGACACTCGAAATTTCACTTATTGCACATCTTCTCAAAAACCTTATCCCACTTTTTCCTCATTATCTCCCAAACTATCAAGGATATTTCAAAAATGTAAAAAGTACAGGAATCTCAATTAAATTATTTATAATTAATCATAAGTTTCGATATTGTAACGCGTTTTCAACACTCCTTAAACACGATTCAAAGTTGACGACACATCAACAATAGCTTATTACGCATTATCTCAAACGATGTTCCTGCGTTTTCTTGAAAATCTCCAAAGGTATCCAGAATATCTTAAAAATTTAAAAACTACGTGAATGTCAATTAAATTACCTACACTTCCCCAAAATTTCGGCTTTATCCTCGTTTTCCTTTATATGTTAAATCATTTTCAAACTTGATACTTCAACATAAGCTTGTTGCGCATCTCATCAATATCGTTATCCCACTTTTTCCTGAATATCTCCCAGCCTATCCCGAATATTACCAAAATTCAAAAAACACCTTCATCTCCGTTAAATTCCCTACACCTCCCCAAAATTTCAACTTTATCCTCCGTTTCCTTCGTACCTTAAACTATTTTCAAAATTGACCCTTCAAAATAAGTTTATTGCGCATCTTATCAAAACCGTCTTCTCACATTTTCCAAAATTTCTCCCAAAATATCCAGCCCATCTTCAAAATTCAAAAAGCCCCTACATCTCCATTAAATTCCCAACTCCACCCCAAAATTTCAACTTTATCCTCCTGTTCCATCATACCTTAAACAATTTTCAAAATACATACTTCAAATTCACCTCATCACACATCCCCAAAAATCCTCATCCCACTTTATCCCCAATATCTCGCAACCAATCCACACCATCCCCAAAATTCAAAAACCCCCATCATCTTCATTAAATTCCCAACTTCACCCCAAAATTTCAACCTTATTCCCCTTTTCCATCACACCTTAAACAATTTTCAAAGTACACACTTCAAATTCACCGCATCACACATCCCCAAAAATCCTCATCCTACTTTATCCCAAATATCTCCCAACCTATCCACCCAATCTCCAAAATTCAAAAACCCCTATCATCTCCATTAAATTCCCCACACCTGCCCAAAATTTCACTCCTATCCTCCTTTTCCCTCATACCTTAAAAAATTCTCAAACTTCCCACATCAAATCCACCTTATCACACATCCCCAAAAATCCTCATCCCACTTTATCCCAAATATCTCCCAACCTATCCACCCGATCTCAAAAATTCAAAAACCCCTTTCATCTCCATTAAACCCCCCATACCTCCTCCAAATCCCATCCTCATTTTCCATCTCCATCACACCTTAAAAAATTCTCAAACTCCCACATCAAATCCATCTCATCACACATCCCCAAATATCCTCATTCCACTTTATCCCTAATATATTCCAACCTATCCACCCAATCCCCAAAATTCAAAAACCCCCTTCATCTCCAACAACCCACCCTCACCCTCCCCAACTCCCATCCTCATCCTCCATCCCCATCACACTTAAAAACCCTCTTCAAACTCAACCTCTTCCTCAATTCCTATTAGACCACCACGAAAACAGCCTTTCATTTCATGTCACCACTGCGCACACTCATCATCATCGTTGCGTTGATAAACCAAATACCAAAGACGTAATTTATTTATAGTTTGAGCATAATTTGTTTATAAATGATATGATAATACGGCGCACGTGTTGAGGAAAAAACCTCGTAAACTTAACCTCGAAACACGCTCAACACAAAAAAACAATGGACTAATAAAAGCGTTTTGCGCAGCTGTTGTTTTGGTTCGTGACGTCACTTCAATGGCCGCCGTTTGTTTATCGCCAGCGTAAGCACAAGTGTATGAGCGTGTGTGTGTGAGAGAGAGAGAGAAAGAAGGTGAACATACCCTGGAGGTGGCATCTGACACCTCTCGCATGATTTGCTCGAAGCGTGCCGTCTCCTCCGCCTGCCGATGCGTATGCAACGCAATCTTTTCGCTGAATTTCCGCGGATTCGCCATGATGACGTTGCACGACGCACGCGCACTCCGCACGAAAACAAGAGTGTTGTTTGTTTGTTGTTTTGTTGATGTTTGCTTGTTGATCGAAGTTCACACACGCAGCGAGATAGCGCGAATGGCGTCGTCACCGGCGCGCACGCCAACCTATGCAACCCGCCGTCCCGGCTGCATCGCCGCCTCTTTCACAACGCGCACTCCACCACACTTGCACTCGCGCGAATGGCCTACTTGCACGGGATCGTTGGCTGGCGGGTGTTTTAGCCGCCCCACGCTGTCGATGGCGACATTGCTAGCGTCGTCAGCATCCTCAGGCGTGCATCCTTCCGCATTGCAGCTGCCGCCTCCGCTTGTTATTGTGTCCTGCTCGCTTGCACTCGTCGCACACAACAACGCACAGCACGACTCGACATACGCGCGTTAACTGCCTCCAGGCCGCCTGCAGCTCTCCTGCTCGCCTCCGCAACGCGCATGCGTCGCACGACTCACTCGCTCCACGCGAGCTGTCAAACGTCAAATCAATACGCGCCACGCGGCCATCTACCCACTACAATGCGAACTCAAGGAAGAAATCTGCAAAATTGCATTTAACAATTCGCTTTTTTTAATAACTTTACAAATAAACAATGCCAAGTGCTAGCTATCTGGTGGTTGTGTCGGAAGGCCGGAAGTGATTGAGCAGGTTGATCGTCCATTCGCCTTCGACGCCCTTGGTGTACTCGCGGATGAAGCGGTAGTTGCATATTGAAATGCGTTTTTGATATTCGGGAAGCATTCCCATGTTTAGGGGTGGTTCTTCGCCGCGTTCGCGCATTTGGGCCAAGCCTCGCAATGTGTGGAATACCATGGTTATTTCTACAAAGCGTTTTTGGTCTTTGCCTTCTTCCTCGTTGAACATGATTCCAATCTGCAAGGAGGTTAGGTTAGTGAGGGTGTTCAGAGAGGTTGGGGAAACCTCTACCTACCTGATAGGGAAATGAGAAGTAAATGTCTTCCTTATTGATCCCAATCAATTCCCGCTGCATCATGGACATGAGTGAGAGGGAGCCAGCTAGTTTCGGGATGATACTGGTATCGACTAGACCATCAAGGTGCTTTGTATCCCCTTGGCCCAGCTTGTTCGAAACCACCTGCAAACATATAGGGTGAATCGAATTCGGAGAAGGTGGGATGTGAATGGGTGACTTACTTACTTCCAAAGCTTGCTTTGCACCCCCTACAAAGTCAGGCAGGTTGAAATCCTTGTCGAAATAGGGCCGGACAATGAAGGTGGCCAGGATGAAGTTCTTCATGCTCTTGATCAACGAGGGCCAGACGATTTCCGGGAAGTTCATCAGCGGCGGCAGACGTTCACTTAGGTCGCTGCGCTGACTGCAGAGTCGCACCGCCCCCGGGAGGCTGGTGCATCTCAGGCGGCGGCAATGCAAGCTGCCCAAACGGGCCACGACGAGTACCGTACTCATCTTTATCTTTGTTATGATCCCTCAGCATAACACAACCTCACTTTCGCATCTCACTGCGCGCATCACAGGTGGCACTTTGTTTTTGTTTATAAATATTGCGTTTGATTCGTTGTCAGTGTGGAATTGGAATTGTTGAAGATTCGGGTGGTTGAGGCGAAGAAAATTATAAGATTTGCGTAAATTAAGGGGGGAATTGGATAATTTAAACAAAGAAATCGCGTGTGCGCATGCGTCGTGGAACAGCTGTTTGCAACATCGCGGGTGCTCATTGCCATTGTCCGTGAAGGTGACAACGCAATTCGTGCGCGGATTTCGTTAAGATCAAGTGTTTTCTCACAGAGTGCGGAGACGAATTGAATATCCAAGACGCAGTTCGCGTGATAAGACGCAGCAGGAAGTTATGGTGGATGTTGAACGGCGAGCGTGACGTGCGAACGAGAACGATAAAAATAGCGTTTGGAGTGCAAGATGGCGGCGTGCATTGAGTGAAATCGAAAACGATTTTGCTGCAGACGACAACAACGACGAGGAAGAAGAAGAAGTTGTTAGAAAAGACTTTTGAGGTTTGAAGAAAGTAAGATGGCAGCTACGAGGACGAATAGCAGTGCATTGCGCGCGTTGGCGGTGGAATACAAGTCGCTGCAAGAGGAGCCCGTGGAGGGCTTCTACGTGAAGCTGGTGAACGACGAGAACCTCTTCGAATGGGAGGTCGCCATCTTCGGCCCGCCGGACACGCTGTACATGGGTGGATGTTTCAAAGTGAGTGCCCCTTTGTCTTCTAGGTTATTAACACCGCCATTGTTATTTTTAGCTTGCTTTGTCTAACATGCTGGTTTTGTTGGTGTTTTTTAGGCGCGCATGAAGTTCCCGCAGGATTATCCGTATTCGCCGCCGACGATTCGATTCCTCACCAAAGTCTGGCATCCGAACGTGTACGAGGTTAGTGTTCAATTAATGCATCCATCGATCAAGGTCGTTTTCACTTGGCCACTTTCACTTTTCTAACCGGAAATCGATGTTTTAGAATGGGGATCTGTGCATAAGTATTCTACATCCGCCTGTGGACGATCCGCAGAGCGGGGAATTGCCGTGCGAGCGTTGGAACCCCACGCAGAATGTGCGCACGATTCTGCTGAGTGTCATCTCGCTGTTGAACGAGCCGAATACGTTTTCGCCCGCCAATGTGGACGCTTCGGTCATGTATCGTCGCTGGCGGGAGTCAAAGGGCCGTGATAAGGAGTATGAGAATATTATAAGGTATGCAGAGAGGTTAGAATCAAGGTGTATTATGGGTAAATTCATTTTGGTTATAGCAAACTCTGACCACCTTTAGGTCAGAGTTGCTATAAACAAATTGAATTTGTAGAGGATGTTCAGAGAGGTTAGAAATGATGCATTGTGACAAATTCAATTTGGTTATAACAACTCTGACCTAAAGGTGGTCAGAGGTTGTTATAACCAAAGTGAATTTAACGAAATTGTAAGAGGTTATGAATTTATGAAAATTGTGAATTGGATTATGGGTAAAAGGTTAATATAGGCAACTTTTAATGCATGATTGGGATGTTTTTAGGAAACAAGCAATGGCAGCAAGAGCAGAAGCAGAACGTGATGGAATACAAGTACCATTGACATTGGAGGATTACTGTATTAAGACACAGGTGAAACCACACGCGTCCGACTCGCAGGTGGAGATGACGGACTTTTACGACGACGACTACGACGAGGAGTACGACGACCCGAGCGACGGATCCGAGTACGAAGAGGACGAAAACGACAGCGGCAACGGCGAATCATGATCGAGCAGCGGCAACGGCGGCGGCTGCGACGACTAAACTAAGTTTTCAATTCGTAAAAAAACACACACACTGTGATTAACAAATTTACTAACTAATTAATTAATTAATTACTCAATCAACAACAACAACAACCGAACGTATCTAGGCAAACGACGCATGACGATGACGGCGCTTGCGCAGTTGGAAAACAATGTAAATAATTGAATTGGAATTGGCTTTATTTGCATTCACCGCCCCCACAACCAACACACACACACTATAGAGAGAGAGAGAAAAGGGAAGAGAGAAACGACGAATTGTTGTTTGTTAAGTTAGCGTATAATGTATTATAGGATCATATGCATTACAAAATAGCGTATTGTGGATTGTTTTTAGTTTTTAAGTTTTCGTTTATAGGACTTGTCGTTGTACATACATACAGACGCAGATGTGGAGGAAGTGTGCGTGATTAGAGTTGAGCGTTGAGGTAGATCAAGTAATTACTAATGTGTAAGCTTAATTTATCTACTTAGGATGATGGATATTTTGTGATCGAGCATGGACGAAAAAAGAGGGAGGAGAAAACGTTATAAATATTATGAATTATTGTATGGATACTACTTAAGTGCAGCAAAAAAAAACAATTTGAGTGAATAAAGTGTAGCCAGTTGACAGATGAAAAGATAGGTTAAGTGTTTTGTAAAATTTCTGAAGTGATGGGAAGAGGATTTTAAGGTGGTAAGAGGGTGGAATAAGAGTGGATAATGTGATAAGATTTTGGGTTAACCTGGAAAAAACAAAGGGTGGACATGGTGTAATCAATTGACAGATGGAAGATGAGGTTAAGATTTTAAGGATTCTTAAATTATAAGAGGTTGATTATGGTAAGGTTGGTTTTTAATTATGTTTAAGATGGATAAAATGATAGGATTTTAGGTTAACCTGGAATGAACAAAGGATGTAATGAATGGATATGGTTCAAGGAGTTGACAGGGAAGATTAGGTTAGGATTTGAAGTGCTAAGAGGTTATTATAAGTTAATTATGATAAGGATTGATAATCTATTGAAATTTTAGGTTAATATGCAGAGAACCAAGGATGGGTTAAATGGATAAGATATAATCAATGGCCCGATGAAAGATGAGGTTAAGAGTTTGAAGATTCTTAAGTGATAAGAGGTTATAATGAGTTGATTGCACTAAGGGTGGCTTGATAATGTGATGAAATTTCAAGTTAACTTGAAGAGAACTAAGTATGAATTGAATGTATAAGGTGTAAACAGCCGACAGATGGAAGATTAAGATAGGATTTGAAGAATTCTGAAGTGGTAAGAGGTTATTATGATTTGATTATGTTTAGAGTTGATAAACTGTTGATATTTTAGGTTAACATTAAGGCAACTAAGCATGGGTTGAGTGAATAAGATGTAATGAACTGCCAGATGAAAGATGAGGTAGGTAAGAATGTCTGGTGATTATAGCAAAGATTGATAATGTAATAAGATTTTTAGTTTAATATGGAGAGAACTGGATAGTGTGATTAATTGACAGATGAAGAATAAGGTTGGAATTTAAAGAACTCTGAAGTGGGAAGAGGTTATAATGAGTTGATTATGTATAGGGTTAACAATCTGTTGTGTTTTTAGGTTAATATTTCGAAAACCAAGAATGGGTTGAGTGAATAATATGCCATGAATTATCAGATGAAAAATTAGGTTAGAATATGAAGAATTCTAAAGTAGTAAGAGGATATTATGAGTAAATTATTGTAAAGATTGATCAGGCAATGAGATTTTTAGGTTAATATGGAAAAAACAGGATGGATTAGTGTAATCAATTGACAGATGAAAGATAAGGTTAGGATTTTAAAAATTCTAAAGATGATAAGAGGTTATCATCAGATATTCTCATGATTTCATTGATTTAAACTAGTTAAAATGACATCAATGATGATTAGGGTGTGCCTAGTGCTGATGGTGAGTGAATTATTGATGCTAAGGGTTGATTTAATATCTTAACATTTTAGCTAATTGTGGGAAGCACAATGGGCAAATCACTCAGGGATAGTTTACACGAAAGCAAGAAGTTGCTAGAATCAATCGAGCTTGAGTTGGAAAATTCCAGCAATGAATTCATCAAGTATCAACAACAAGCTGGAGCACTTTTGGTCCAGGGGCAAGAAAGTATTGAAGTGACCAAGGGGCAAGTGTATTCAGAAGGGATGGAGATGAAAAAGAAGGCGGAAAATGATGGAAAGAATGTCACTTCCTGTTTTGAAGAATTTGACCAGAAATTGCAAATGATCCTTGATGAAAGCAATGAGAATATGGAATCACTCGTTATGGAATTTGTAGGGACAACTCCAATGAAATTATTTGAGGTTATGAATAAAATTGAAGGTGCAACTGACATTTCGACAAGGTTAATGGAGCAATTCAATGCGTGCGAGGGAGATGAAACGTGTATTGAGGCATTGAAAGAAGGAATTGAGGGTTTGGAAAGTGAGGTTAATGGTTTGAAGGGTGATGTTAAATTGGTTGCAGAGTTTGTTGATAATGCAGGCATTGAGGTTATCGATAGGCTGAATGAGGTTAGGCAAGCGGCGGAGGGGAAGATGAAGGATTATTTGAATGTGGATATTGTTGAATGTATTAATAAGTTGAATATGCAATAAAAATTGTTGTAACCTTGACGCACATCACATTTTCTCCGCAATTACGCGACGACGTGCATGGGTTACATCATCGTGTGTGGTGTGTGTGTGCGTGCATTGTGTATGATTTTCTAGCATTTCTCTGCTGGAATTGGAATTAAATTGTTGCTTATTAGGCAACGTGCGTGCTCGGTACGAACAATGAAATTACGTTCGGAGGTTGGAAATTGAATTGTTGATGATAATTTGATAAGTATTATTATTATGCATGGGAGTTTAATTGTTGTGTGTTTTGTGGTTGTAGCGACGCGATGTATGATGTTTTTGGGAGTTTATTTGGTTATAACGACTGTGGGATGGTGGTTGGAGTCGTTATAACCGAACATTGATGCTGTAAACTTCATTGTAGGGGAAAATTTCGGTTATAACGACTAAAATTACAGTTTTGTAGGGGAAATTCATTTGGTTATAACGACCTGTGACTACCGAAGGTCAGAGTCGTTATAACCAAATTGAATTTAATGAAATTGTTAAAAATACTTGTTTATTTGGTTATAACGACGTTGATGTTATAATTTTTATCGTCAAAGGTAGATTTTGCTTATAACCACTGTAATTACAGTGTTGTAGAAGAAATTCATTTGGTTATAACGACTGACCTTCGGTGGTCTGAGGTCGTTATTACCAAAGTGAATTTAATGATATTGTTATAAATGTTTATTTATTTGGCTATAACGACGTAGATGTTATAACTTCTATGTAACAGAGGAAGATTTTGATTATAACGACAGTAATTACAGTGTTGTAGGGGAAATTCATTTGGTTATAACGACCTCTGTCTACCGAAGGTCAGAGTCCTTATAACCAAAGTGAATTTAAATTAATTGTTATAAAAAATTTTATATACAAATTCATTCAGACCAAGATTTTACTTGTAACGACCAAAATTACAGTGTTGTTGAAGAAATTCGTTTGGTTATTAGTATAATTCGCTTATTACGACCTTATTTTATATCACCTTAGATCAGAGTCGTTATAACAAAATAAATTTCCCCTGCAACAACTGAAAGTTTTGTCTGTATGAGCAGAATTCCTCATTTAAAAATAGAATTCACCGTCGTTATATCGAAATATACATAAATTGATAAAAATTAATTCGCATAATGAGAAATTTTTGAGGTTAATTCGGCTATAGCGACTTGGTTTGATAGTAATGCATCAATTTATACAAGATGTTTCAAAAGAAATTTTCGGACAGAAGGTTTGGTTATAACGACCGACTTTCGGCAGTTTCTACAACCAACCATTTATTTGGTTATAACGACTGTGGTTTCGCGTATAGCGACCAAAATTACTCGCTGTTTACGGACATCATTGAATGTAAACAGATCTTTAGAAAATTTAGCTTTACGATGAATTCGCATATAGCGACGAAACAAAGTGATCATAATATTCCGGAAATTCATTTGGTTATAACGACCTCGTTTGATTATAATGCATCAACGTATACAGGAAATTAATTTAAGGTTAATTCGTTTATTACGACTTTGTTTTGTAATAATTCATTCCTTTATACAGGAAATTGTGGGAAATTCATTTCGTTATAACGACTTTGACATTTGGTCGGATTTTTTTCAATTAAATTATTATTAGTTTCTATCGGTATTGAGGTCACTTTGCTTATTACGACTTCCTTCCAAAAATGCATCACTTTATACAGGATGTTTCTTCGGAAATGACTTTCGGAGATCAGAGGTCGCTATAAGCAAAGTGAATTTAAACAAATTGTAATAACTATTTAGTAAGTATTTAACTTATTTGTGGATGCTATACATATAGCGACCTTCAATGGTCAGCGATCGCTATACCAAAGTGAATATGTAATTAAATTGTTATTAATTTCTATCAGTAATTAATTTTTTTATGTTGATTTGCTTATTACGACTTCCTTGCATAAAGATTCATTATTTCATCATATACAGGACGTTTGATAAAAAGTTATTTCATTCGCATATAGCGACCAGTGGTCAGACGTCGTTATAAGCAAAGTTAAGATATAATTAAATTATTAATAATTTCTTTAAATAATTATAATTTTTCAAGTCAATTCGCTTATTACGACTTCCTTTCATAAAAAACATGCAACACTAAATACAGGATGTTTCATTGGAAATTCATTTGGTTATAACGACTTTGAGCTTTGGTGGTCAGAGGTCACCATAACCAAAGTGAATTCATAATGAAATTGTTTTTAGTTTCTATAAATAATACGCTTTTTACGTTAATTCGCTTATTACGACTAATTAACTTAACTGCGGTTAATTCGCTTATTACGACTTCCTCTCATAATGAAATTCATCACTTAATACAGGATGTTTTATAGGAAAATTATTTGGTTACAACGACTCCGACCTTCGGTGGACTTTTTTAGGTTAATTCACTTATAGTTCGCATATAGCGACTTGCAATGATCAGAAGTCGTTGTAAGCAAAGTGAATTTATAATTAAATTGTTATTAATTTCTATAAATAAATACACTTTTTAAAGTCAATTCGCTTATTACGACTTCGTTTCATAAAAAACATCACTTTATCATCACTTTATACAGGATGTTTCATAGGAAATTCTTGGTGATCACCTGTGATGGTCAGACGTCGTTATAACCAAAGTGAATTTATAATTAAATTGTTATTTATTTCTATAAATAACAACACTTTTTATAGTCAATTCGCGTATTACGACTATTAAACTTAAGTGAAGTAAATTCTCTTATTACGTCTTATTTTTCTGTTTATACAGGATGTTTCATAGGAAATTCATTTGGTTATAACGACTCTGACCTTCCGTAGTCAGAGGTCGCTATAACCAAAGTGAATTTATATTTAAATTGTTATTAATTTCTATAAACAATTACATTTTTTATATTCAATTCGCTTATTACGACCATTAAACTTGAGTTATTGAGGTAAATTCGCTTATTACGACTTCCTCTTCGGTTTATACAGAATGTCTCATGGGAAATTCATTTGATTGTAACGACTCTGACCTTCGGTAGTCAGAGGTCGCTATAACCAAATTGAATTTATAATCAAATTCTTATTAATTTCTATAAATAATTACACTTTTTTATTCAATTCGCTTATTACGACTTCCTTTCATTAAAACATGCATTACTTAATACAGGATGTTTCATACGAAATTCATTTGGTTATAACGACTCTGACTTTCGGTGGACATAGGTCGCTATAACCAAAGTGAATTTATAAACAACTTCTTATTAGTTTCTATAAATAATTACACTTTTTTAGGTTAATTCGCTTATTACGACTATTATACTTGAGTAATTGAGGTAAATTCGTTTATTACGACTTCCTCTTCGGTTTATACAGGATGTGTCATAGGAAATTCATTTATAACGTCTCTGACCTTCTATGATCAGAGGTCGCTATAACCAAAGTAAATTTTTAAACAACTTCTTAGTAATTTCTATAAACAATTGCAATTTTTTCCGTTAATTCGCTTATAACGACTGTCATTAAAAAGAAAATTTTACTCTCCAATTCCCAATTTCGCATATAACGACATTGAATGCCAACTGAGAAAAAGCAGATAAGCAACAATTAAATTATTGTCACGCAATCAATTTGCAACAACAAAACGAGTTTCGAGAAAGAAAGAAAGAAAGAAAGAAAGAAACATTAGAACAAGTTTTTCCTCTTTACGCGTGTAACGACGACGACGACGATCATTGACGATGATGTTGATGATAGGACGACGTTCAATGCTAAACGCACAATTAAAACACGCATGAAATTATGCAATTATAAATTGCAATTAACGCAATGCAAATGACGAAATATGAATAGAGAGAAAAAAGTTGTCGTGTGTTCAAACTTCAACAAGTTTTCAAGTTTTCGTTCATTAAGTACAAAATTGTAAATTGAGTTGAACTAGTTAGTTAGTTGTGCAATTACGCAATAATTAATAAAGATTTTTAATTAAGAAATCGTTGATGATTACTTTGTTGTGCTGCGGATGTTTTATTTTTTTTGAATATTTTGGAGGTTATGAGAAGTATTTGGTATTTTTGGTATGGGTTTAAGTGATGGATAGATTGGTTATTTTTGGGGGGATTTGAATGAAATTTGGTGAGGGGAAAGGTGATTAAAGGGGGTTTGATGGGGTTTTCGAATTTCTGGAAAATGTTGGGTAGGTTTTGAGTTATTTGAGGTTTTGTGGGGAAAAGTGGGTTTTTGAGGAGTGATTTTTAAACGATCGATTTGATCGATACTTTATTGATTGATTTCTTTCAAATTTGGGAGAGGGGTGGATGAGGTTATGTAGTTTATAGTATTTTTTGAATTTTTGCAAAATGTGTAATAGTTTTGGAGTTATTTGAGGTTTTTTGGGGAAATGTGA
>JARJDV010012397.1:0-43939 GCA_030264675.1 Anaulacaspis nigra
CGTGTTTGTCCAGCCACCGGCGTTAATATGGTGCCATTGACCGGTTTAATTACACGCACGGTGCACCACAGAAAATGTAAAATAATAAATGCACAGCAACACACCGAATCGAATCAGGAATTGAAAAATGTGCGCGCACGATTCGTTTTAAATGCCACTCAGTCACATTTAGTCACGTCTCTAAGTTTCGCCTACCGTAGAGACGCATCAAATTCATGCGACGTAACGGACATAATACTGATATCATAAGAGCAGCACAGTAACCAAAGGATAGCGCAATGGCTGGCTGCAGAGTAATACTCAATGCGTGGCAAATAGAGATATGGTACACAAGATTTATTTGTTTAGAAAGCGCGACTCGAGACCCAGCTCAATAATTGAGAGGCAAATAATATGAGTCTTCGTGTGCATCATACTGCATGCATGAAAATGAAAGCGATTATCAGCAAAGGAAAATTGGAAGGAACTTCTAAGTGATGATGCTACATTTGAAGCAAAGAAATGCACTAACAATAATGAAACCCCATCGAGCAAAAGGTCCATTAACTTCCTGCTCACCCTGACTTTTGCACCAGACTTTTGCATGTTTTCCATGACTTCCTTATTGCTTTAAAGACATTCTGGCGGTGGCTAGCAAATACAACGACGGAGAAAACTGCCAGCCGCTGACCAAGCCACATAGAAAAAGATTTTACGAGATTGTTGTTGTTATTGGTCATGGGCGCACGTCACCTAAATTATATGCCTCGTACATTATTAAGACTAAAGGCATTAATAACATCATTAATAACAAATGTCAATTATTGTTAAGTATATTGGTATTTTATATAGAAGGAAATATGCAAACTTATAATAAGAATTCCTTTCCTCAACTCCTTTGTAAAGCGCCTAATATGGAGTAGTTGGGGCAAATCCTAAATAAATCACTACGCGTTGCGCAACATCAGTGCAACTATATTGTACATTAAGTACGTGTAACACTTTACGAATAGTTAATCGATCGTACACTTGTAAACCTGTACGGATTGCATGCACAGGTAGCCGTCGTAAAACTTTTCGGGAAATGTATCAAGTGTGCAAAAGACAAGTTCAACGGTACAAAGTAGCCTAAAAGAAGAAAGTTGTTCTCCAACTCGCCAGCTTGTTAGTGAAAGTTTAAAACGTTGATTTTATGTTTTTACTTAAAATTACTCGCGTCACATACTTTTCAAATGACATACCATAGCTCATAAGTATAAAAATAAATAAAAGCCGTTTAACTCCGTAGTAGGTTACTTCTTGGGAGAAGAACAAAAAAACAAAAACAGTATCAAAATTTAATGCACTAAATTTACTAGTAGAATTCAATCAGAGAACTTAGCCTGTTATGTTGTTCTGTAGTCCGATTTGGGAAAAGTGGGCATAGTGGGTAGCCGCACAGCCGGAAAATGTCCGAAAAAGTTGTAACGGTAAATCCATGGTAGCACCTCTGTTAGTGTTATTTTTCTTCTTGTCTTCTTCCTGCTCTTCTAGCTATGGCCGACAAAGAACTAAACGGGTAAGGTAAAGATTTGAGCATGGCATGCATGGCAAGCTTCTTCGCGGGTTTGGACATGGACCTATTTCAAGTACGCTGAAACGAGTGTTTATTATTATTTGATTAAAATGCTGGAATGTGAAATATACGACTGGTATTATGTAATTGCACCGTTTGAGCGACTCTTGCGCGGCTAAACATTCCATCGCGAAGATGTGCCCAATAGCACAATCAAAGCTCGTTTTTTTATCTGGCGGTATTGTTTATTGCCGTTGAAACCTTGAATTCAAGCAAATGTCAATGATTCTATTCTTTGTTACCTCTTGTATCTTCAATGATCAGTGCGTGGGGTCGCACGAGCATTTCATTACTTGTCCTTTTTGAGGCACCGATTTGCAAGGTACCAAGCCGCTGACAATCGCAAATACAATCATTCCTTTCGTTTTTTGCAGGTTTACATTCCTACTGTGTCTCGCATACGCACCCATCGTGCTGGCAGCGAAACCATATAATATCAGCGAGTACATAGCGCACATACCGCACGAGGTGCGAATAAACGTAGAACGTGCGCTCGATGCGGAGCAAGGAGAGCGCGTGGCATGTAAGGAAAAGCAGGACGTGCCATGTCCGCCCAGCAAATATAGGCAAGCAACAGGTGAATGTAACAATATTCGTCATTTCGATTGGGGTGCCCGCGGCGCTACATTTCTAAGACTCATCCAGCCGAACTACGGCAATCATCGTAATGCTCCAAAACAAACGACTGCGTCTGGGCGCGCACTGCCTAACGTTAATCAAGTGGCGAAAGCATTCCAGAAGCTAGAGCCACAGCGTGAACATGAAAGCGTCACGGCGCTGCTTGGCGCGTGGAGCGAACTCCTGCTGCACGATCTGGCGAGCACGGGGAACTTGCGTAGCGTCGATTGCTGTGAAGCTGGCGGCAAGGAGAAGCGTTTTGAATGTTTCGGCCAAATTGGCAACAGTGACTGCAAGGAGTATATGCGCACGCTGCCCAGCATGGATAAGGAGCAATGCACATTCGGTAAGTTTGTCAATTGCTCCGGTTTCAGATTATTGCTAACCGTTATATTGTAGACTATCGTAATCAAATGAACCTTGCGTCCTCCTTCCTGGATGCGTCAGCCGTGTACGGAAACACGGCCAGCGCGGTAGAAAAACTACGCACCTATGACGCGGGCCTAGTGAACATTTCCGCATGT
The DNA here is from genome assembly GCA_030264675.1 of Anaulacaspis nigra. NCBI lineage: Eukaryota > Metazoa > Arthropoda > Insecta > Coleoptera > Staphylinidae > Anaulacaspis > Anaulacaspis nigra. Next base: position 2,737 of record JARJDV010012397.1, read on the forward strand.
CGTCTGTGTCATTCAAACGCTTTGTATTCGGCGATTCTGCGAGAACATAATCGTATTACAATTAACCTAGCGCAGTTGAATCGTCATTGGAACGATGAAACCCTCTTTCTGGAATCGAAGCGCATCGTAGCCGCTGAGATCCAGCACATTACGTACAACGAATTTCTGCCCACCGTTCTCGATGAAGACACAATGGCTAAATCGAATTTGCGCCTAAAATCGCATGGCCATTACTCCGATTATTCAAGCAGTCATAAGGCAGGTGTTTTTAATGAAGTGGCGATGGCAGCACTACCCAGCCTTATGTCAATGATTCCTAGCGAGTTGATGAACGAGCTCGCCGAAAACTTTGCCGAAATGGTCGATTTCCTGATACGCACTAAGGCGAAGTCACCCAGTCTGCACATGGTGGTTCCGCTGCGTAGAGAGTGGGATACCAGCGCACTTCTGCTCCACATGGGCCGTGACCATGGTTTGCCAGGCTACGTTCAATTCGCGAAATTGTGTAATAACAAAACAATTGGTAATTTTAATGACTTGACGACGATGGGCATGACGGAGAGGAACATTGCAACATTGAAAACACTCTACGAGAGCGTTCACGACATTGAGATATTGGTTGGCGGCCTAATGGAATTGCCAACTCCTGGTGCTGTTCTTGGCCCAACCAGTACTTACCTGCTTGCACAACAGTTCAATTTGTTGCGCAGATCGGACCGCTTTTGGTACGAGAATGATCTACCGCCAAGTTCGCTAATGCCGGAACAGCTCAAGGAAATTCGCAAGGTAACACTCGCAGCGCTATTGTGTGCTAACACTGACTCCTTGGACGCGATCCAGCCCAGGGCATTCGTGCAGGAAGATCCGTACCTGAATGCGCGTTTGAGCTGCGATCAACACGTTCTGCCGCAATTGACTCCATGGTTGGAGATGGATCATATGACTGACCTCAGCGATGATATGCTAATGGATGCAATCACTAAAGCCGAACAGGATGTATTGTTGCGTCGCAAAATGGAATACGAAGTATGGTCAACGGTGGGAGGCGTTGATCCAAAATCGCATGCGGGCACTGCCGCTGCATTCAGCAAGCCTAATAAGCAAGCATTGAAGCTAGCTAATGCGTCTCTTTTGTTCGAATTTGCCAGCAATGAAATCATTGATTCGCTCATGAATAGACGTCGAAAACGCCAACTGTTCGACAACAATGTTATTACTTCAATTTTCCGCGATGAATTGTCAGACGGACTGCAAAATGTTGATGTTTCGTCTCTGATACCACCAAGCGTGCTAGATGTCGTTGAGCCGAACTGTGAAGAGACTGGTCCCTGCGACCCGGCGCATCCGTTTCGCACGTTAACAGGTCATTGCAATAATTTACGAAATCCATCGTACGGTAAGAGTCTGACTACCTTTACGCGATTGCTGCCCAGCCAATATGAAGATGGAATATCGCGGCCACGAATTACAGGCGCTACAGGTGTGCCATTACCTTCACCGCGCATAGTTTCGACTGTTATTCATCCGGATATTAGCAATCTACATAGCAGATACACATTGATGACGATGCAATTCGCACAATTTCTGGATCATGATCTAACAATGACACCCATCCACAAAGGTTTCCATGAATCTATTCCGAATTGCCGATCGTGCGACAGTCCTCGCACTGTGCATCCGGAGTGCAATCCGTTTGCGGTGCCACCCGGAGATCATTATTATCCCGAAATTAATATCACTTCCGGCCAACGAATGTGCTTCCCCTTTATGCGATCATTGCCCGGACAATTGCATCTGGGACCGCGCGAGCAAGTTAATCAGAACACTGCCTTCCTTGACGGCTCGCAGGTGTACGGTGAAAACCATTGTGTCTCGAGGGATCTTAAAGGCATGGGCGGCCGCATGAATTGCACCGTTCACCCGCAGAAGTTTAAAGATTTGCTCCCGAGAAGCGATCATCATCCAGAGTGCAAATCGGGTTCCGGTTTATGTTTCATTGCTGGTGATGGTCGTGCATCCGAACAACCAGCGCTCACTGTTATTCATACGCTATTTATGCGTGAACACAATCGAATTGTGGAGGGATTGCAGCAAGTCAACCCACACTGGGATTCTGAGAGGTTATTCGAACACGCGCGCAAAATAGTGATTGCTGAAAATCAGCACATTACGTACAATGAATTCTTGCCTAGAATCTTAAGTTGGAACGCTGTCAACCTCTACGGACTGAAATTATTGCCACAAGGCTACTATAAAGAATACAATCCTTCCTGCAATCCTTCGATTTTGAACGAATTCGCCGCTGCTGCGTACCGTATTGGCCACAGCATGCTACGTCCGCATATTCCGCGTTTAAGCCCCAACTACCAGATCATCGATCCTCCCATTTTATTACGTGATGGCTTCTTCAAGGTTGATATGATTATGCAACCAGGAATGGTGGACGAAATTACACGCGGTCTGGTTTCGACGCCGATGGAGACCCTTGATCAATTTATAACGGGCGAAGTGACGAATCATTTATTCGAAGACAGAAAAATACCATTTTCGGGTGTCGATTTGGTGGCGCTGAATATTCAGCGCGGTCGTGACCATGGTTTGCCATCGTACAACAATTATCGAGCACTGTGCAATCTTAAGCGCGCGACAACGTTCGAGGATCTTGCACGTGAAATTCCTCAGGAGGTAATCGCGCGATTCAAGCGCATTTATGCCAGTGTCGATGATATCGATCTTTTCCCGGGTGGCATGAGCGAGCGACCTCTCCAAGGCGGTCTTGTTGGTCCAACTTTCGCCTGCATTATCGCAATTCAATTCCGACAATTGCGCAAGTGCGATCGCTTTTGGTACGAAAACGAGGACACAGTTGTCAAGTTTACCGAGCAGCAGCTGCAGGAGGTGCGCAAAATCACGCTGTCCAAGGTGCTCTGCGACAACTTGGATGTACACTCCGACATGCAACGTGCCGCCTTCGACATTCCGTCAAACTTTCTTAATCCGCGCGTCTCCTGTCAAAGTCTACCCGGTATTGATTTCAATGCGTGGAGAGAATCTGCCACGCGTGGCTGCCTCATAGGACAGACGCAGGCCCAGGTCGGCGAGTCGGCGTTTCCTAGTCCATGCACGTCGTGCGTCTGCACCTCAGAAGGCGTAAGTTTACATAATTTTATGCATGCGCATCTTATTAACAACGTGTCCCCCATTGCAGGCGCAATGCGCATCGCTGCGCGTCACAGACTGCAATCAGTTGCTACGCGAATGGTCTCGCGATACGATTCTACGGGATGACGTCTGCACGGCACAATGCGGCTTTCTACTGCGCGGCGACAACACGTCGCCAAATGTGGACATCTTCCCACGGCAGGGCGGCCACAGCGACTTGAATCAGGACCTCATTCCGCCCCCGCAGCGTAATACGCGCTCCCGTCCTCTGGGCTCACAGCGCTTCAACGCGAACTTCAATGGTTTCAAGTTCCCCGATTTGACGCCATTCGTCGCGAAATAAGTGCACGTCGTAGCAGTCATTAGTGTCATAATATATACTCAGTATACAAATTACTTTGACCACTAACCAGACGCAGACGAAAAACATGTAACAAATGAAGAACGATAGATAGAAGAAGTGCTTCACATTATAATCGAATCGAAACAACGTAAATTCAATTGTACATACTTGTTTTTGGATCTCTATTATTTTATTGTTTATTTGTTGGTTTTTATTTTTTATGAGTTATTCTACTTCATATTGCTATTGCATTTGAGCGTGTCCGTTTATCGCCAAATTGTCCGAACAATCGATTTCTTCAGATGGCATAATTATTAACTAAGAGTATTTTGTACATATATAGTTAATTCATTCTTTTAGAATTTATATTTCGAAACGAAATTTACACAAACAACCGCATTGTTGATAATTGACGAAATTGATCACTCACTGCATAGATACCCTAATTAATATTTTAAAAGATATAATGTTTGGAACGAAAACTTGTAAAAATCATGGTGTACGATAGTACTAGCAGCAATGTTATATTTTTATCTATTTTTAAATAATTAAATATGTATTTATACTGAAAGCAATGATATAGATTTCAGCATTCAAAAGGGAATGAAATCAAGTTGAAGACAAAAATACGTGATCGCTTCTTACGCAGTGTGCATACTGCACGATTTATTCAAAGAAAACCCTCCACAGCATTGTATTTGTTATAACGGGTAATTACTACGGTAAATTTCATCTTCATACGATGTAAAATGCTTGCTGTTCGATCGATTTTATACGGTTGGAAGTGAAGGCAGAAGTAGTTATGGCGTCAACCGATCCAATCATATCCTTGGGTTTCGCCTTCATCCAATGGTATGTCGCTTGTATCGTGGATTGATACTTCGTAATTGCCTCCAAACATTATAGCTTCCTCTATTTGTTCCTCGGGATCATAATATGCCGCTGCAGGTGATGCAGGACACGTCGCAGGACACGCGCCCCATGGCGAGCTTTGTTTCATTCCACGCATTGGTGATCGCACTTGGTGCGCCATGTGTCGTGGCGAAGCAAGCATGGGTGACGCAGCCTGAATTGGAGTTTGCCTTGGTACTACTCTAGCCGGTTGCGTCGGAGGCGACATATACTGTGCTTGTTGAGGAGACCTGCGTGGTGGCGATGGACTCGGAGTCGGCACACTATTAAACATCAAGCGCCTCGGCCGTATCTTAGGTTTCATCATTCGACCTTGCGCATAATCGATTCTGGCTGGTGTTCTAGAAACTGGTGCTGGAATTCGCGTAACTGTTTCTTCAAATCGAACAACTTCTGCTAGCGGTGGCGAATACGTCATGCGGCCAGATGGTGGTGTGCCATGCGGCCTGCGTCTGGATGGAGGCGTCTGGGGTGAACCTCTCATCAAGCTTGGTGTAAACGGTGGAGATCGATGCTTTGGAGAATCATATAAGTATTCTGGAGTAACATCGTCAATGGCTTGGCCGGGATATTCGTCATCCTCAAAAATATCGCCACGTCTTATAGGTGAACCAAATAGTTCAGGTTCGATTTCTTCGTCAATATATTCAAATTGAACTTCCTGTCGAAGGGCTGGAGGCGATACCGGTTTACGTTTTGGAATTTCTATTGGAGTGTACACAGGCAGCGTTGGCCTTGGTGGTGATTCCCAATCTAACTGTCTGCGCGGTTCAAATATGGCGCTCGGTAATCTACGACTTTCTGCAAACGTCAATGGTCTATCGATGAGGTTGTCGTCCGGCACCTGCTCGAATTGACCTGCTATATCTGGTGAGTCATGCAATAATGAATATTGTTGGTCCGCAAGGGCCTGAATACGGGCAGCACTTGTTTGTACTTGGTGTTGCATAACGGGCGCCGGTGCATGTTGTGGAGCATAGCTAACATCCACGAGATCTCCTTCCGGAACATAATAATTCGGGGGCCTATATATACGAGGAGACACATATTCCGGTTCTGGAAATTCTAAAGTTCTAGTCAACAATGGCCGCTGTTGGCCCAATCTATATTGCCTCGAGCCGCTTCGAACAAATCTTCTCATTGCCGGACGATTCGAATCCAAGAATTCTGGCGGGATTTGATGTGTGGCAACTTTCAATCTAAAGTCACCCATTTTTGCGGCTGTTCCGGGAGTCATAACTGGGCTTGCTCTCGGGGTCACCGTACGATATGTTTCAGGTCCCACAGGGCTTTCCATTCCCTGGCGAGTAGGGGATGAGTAGAAATCCACTGGCGTCATACTTTCAATATCCGCGCCAGGATCCACAAACTCTTCAAATGGTATTTCTGGAGGATTAGGTCGGTGACTGTGGATTCGTCCTGACGGAGGAGTTTCCCATAGATGCCAATCTGTGCCAGTAAACATTAGCGGCGTATGTGGCGATTGCATTTGCCTTTCTGGTGATTGTCTCGTCGGACTCATATAATTTATGTCGTCTTCCATGCCCACATCATAGTCATATACAAATTCTTCGGTAGTAATCATTTCCTCAGCTCGCGGTGGAGATCTTGGTGGCGACTCCAATACGAAGGGCTGATATGGCGAATGTACAAAATGTTCAACTTCTACAACTTCTTGTACTTCTTCTACAACGGGTTGCGCTATGGCAGCAGGACTTTTCCTACTCTTAGGAGTTGTTTGTATTGGGCGTGTCTGGTGTGGTGACTGATACTGTTGTTTCTCGTCAATAACAACATTTTCACCAAGAGCACTAGTTGTGGCTGCAATTGTTTCCACAGTTTCTACAATACCAGCTGGCGATTGCCGTATAACCGTTTTCTTATAATTAGGACTTGGTGTTTTTCTCGGTGATCGCCATTCCAAAGCTGCCATATCTTGCTCGACTGATCGCTCATTAGCAAATTGATCGAAATTCAGTCGTTTCCTTATTTGCTTTTTCGTAATTCCTGGCCTACCGCCTCTCGCAACCGGCGACTCCCGTTGCGCCTCTGCTGCAATTGCAGGGTCGTATACAAAGTTATATTCATCTTCTTTAAATGGACTTAATTCAACGAATTCAGGTGGTGCGCCATCCAACATTTCGATATCTTCGCCGACCGCAAGCAGGCCATATTCGGGCATAAAATCATCAACATTTTCTTGAAAATCAAAATATGGTATTTGTTGAGTACCATATTGGAAAGGCGACGTCGGCATTGCCTCAGCATCAATTGCATCCACATCGCCAAATTGACGTGGTGGAGAGCCTACAAATAACGAGTGTCCTTCCGGCACATTAAAGTCAAATTCCTCGACGTTGGTTTGCTGAACCACGTCTACGGCATCTTGCAATAAGTGTTGTTGTTCTTGATTCTCAATCTGCGATGCAATATATTCCTGTGTATCAGTCATTATTTCCTGCGCCACACCTTGAGGAGATCGACGCCCAGGACTTTCGTAGTAACCGGCCGCGCGTTGAGGTGCACTAGACGAAAGCATATAAGGTTCCCCAAAATTAATGCGGACGGGTTCGGGGGGCAATCTAGCAGGCGAACCAATGTATAAAAATTCAGGTTCCTCTGATATTGGGGGAACAGAAATTCCACGATTTTTTCTCGGCATTGTGTATGGTTTTCCTCTGGCTCCAAGAAAAACGGTGTGATCCAATTTATTATATTGTTGCCAATCATGCTGCACAACTTGCGTCAAAAATGGCTCTTCTTCGTTAACTAGATCGAACTCGTCATCCTCCGGTAACACGTATTGAAACGGATCGCCATAGTCTTCGCGAGTTCTGCGGTCCACCTTTGGTGAATAAAAGCCTTCAGGCGCAGGTTGATTTTGTAGGAATTCTGAAGCTGGAGTCATTCCCATATCAAACGCATAAAATGGAGAAAGGGGTTCCTCTGGCTTCGTTTTCAGGTGTTCGGGTGTTTCGGGTGTTTTCCACCCATGAAATTGTCTTGGTGCTCTAATAGGGGAACCCAGTCCTAGCGGGATTTCATCATCCAGAAGACTCTTTTCGACATGATGTGGAACACTGGCACTTACGCCTATTAAATCTTCAGGATAATTGTCATAAGTCTTTGAGGGTGATGGCGGCAGATTTACCATTCGTTCAGGTGTCGTTCTACGTGGGAAACGTGAAGGCGATCTTGCCTGTTGTGGAGAAATAGGTCTAGGCGATACTCTCGTTGGGGGTGCTACAATGTCTTCTTCTTGCATCTTAAATCTTTTATAGTAGTCGGGTGTACGTGGCCTTGGCTTTGGTATTTTTGGTCGAGGCGGTGTGGCTAAATGATAATATTCGGGCTCTTCGGATATTGGTGATATGGTAGGCGGCCGGCTCTTGCGTTCTAGTCTAACAGCTTTAGCCGATGCACCAACACGCACTGCAAAATTCTTGTTGTAGGGCAGCATGTCATGAGCAACAAGCTCGAGTGCCAATGGTTCATCTTGTTGCATTATATCATACATATCGGATTCTTCTTCCATTACGTGATCAAAGGGATCTCTAAATTCTCTTTCCGGTTCTCTGGGCGGAGTTACAGGAAAATCTTCGTACAAATCTTCTGGGAAAGTTTCCTGCTGTAAAGTTGACCCAGAAATTGGTACTGTAACTGGTAGATATGGCGGAGAATCAGAAGTCGGTTTATCAATTCGAAGATGTTCGGGAGTTCGCCAGCCTGGGAATTCATAACGTGGTCTTACTGGAGATGGAAGATCTTTAGGTATATCTTCATCAAAGAAAGATTTTGATGCTTTGAACGGTACTTTTGCTTCTACTCCAAAGAGATCAATTGGTGGAGTTTGAGGCACACGATACTGTCGCTTTGGGGTTTTGAATGGAGAAGGTTTTGTTAGCTGAGAACTTGCAGTTTGCCCATCATCAGGAGATAGGAGCGCATCATACAATGATGCATATTGCTCTGCTGCTTTATTGGCTATGCTATCGGCAGTTTGACTTCTTGCTGAGCTTGGTTCTCTTCGACGTTGTTGTGGGCTACTTGGGCCAAGTCTTGGACTAACAGATCGAACCTTTAGGCTCGGATATATAGGTCTAGTGCTTGGACTTTCTCTCATGTCATACTGCAACGTGGCTGATGCGCCCAATGGTGATGGATCCTGAAACTCTAAACGCGTTGAGGTGACAGGTTGTCTAGGTGGGATTGTGCTTGGGTGCATTTGTGAAAGCGGCATTGGTAGCCCGAATGGATCTGGCTCTGGTGAACGTAAATGTGCTGGAAGTTCTTGACCTTCATATAATAAGCGTAATTGGGCCCGCGCCTGACTTTCGGGCGATTTCTCCGGACTATAAAACTCTGGCTCTTCTTCGAATAATGGAAAATCACTTCCGTATTCACGCCGGCGAATGGGTGTTAAAGAAAATTGCGGTGTAGTAGTCGCTACGCCAGCGGTTGCAGGTAATGCATCCTTTTCATCTGCAAAGTCTTCATGCAAACGACGAATATGTTCTTCCAAGTCCTCTTGCAGACTAATATTGAACGCATCAATTTCACTAAAGTCGGGTACAGCTTCATCGAACTCATCATATTGGCCCAGTTCAATTCCGGGAAATAAAACAGATACGGGAACTCGATTCGGATCATATTGAAATCGATCTCTTTTTTCGTATGCTGCATAAAAATCAATTCGTGTTAGTTACAGTACCGGTGAGTAATATACAAACTCATACGTAAATCATCCAACTGAAAATTGTAATCTCTTGCGGGGACAAATGTTTGACTTGGATCGACGCCAAACTCCTCGCTTTCATATACAATATTTCCCCCAGGACCTTCTCTAATATGCTTATATCTGCTAAAAAGTGGCGGTGTAGGTGGAACATTTTTTCCTCTATCTTTCAAATCTGTGGGACAGTGTAACATGCGTTAAGTTGAGTCGAAGTAACAAGCAACAGTCGCGGCATAGAAATGGCACGAATGATTACGATATTTACATGGATCATGAAATTGGGGAATGGGCGTAGGAGGTGCTACAGATTTTTTTGGTGCAGCCGATTTTTTAGCTGACGGCGGAGCTACTCTTCTACCCGCTTTTGGAGCCTGCCTTTGCGATGATGCCGCTGCCCGCTTGGCTGGTACATCTCCCCCTTTCTTAGCAGGTAGCGCCTTTCCTCTATGTGGTTCTTTTTTAGCAGGCCGCCCCCTTAAAGTTCTATTTGCTTCCTCGAGTATTTCACGCGCTTCTTTATCAGTCGTCGGCAAAACGATTTGTTCTAATGCTGCAGCTGCTTCCTCCTGCATTTTATCGTACATCTCCGCAGGCATTTCAACATCATCTAATCCGACGTCCAACCAATTTTGATCCTCTAGCGTAATAGGATAGTGTCCACGCAATGGACTTCTCGCTCCTGCACCTCTCGATGGACTGACGCCCGATGTATCTATAGCAGTTATACCAGTTAACGGCTGCCCAAGCTTAGTAATTGGCGATCCGGATAAATCAAGCTGGTGTTGCCTTGGTGGTGTTCTGCTTATCCTCGCAGTGAGCGATTCATCCAGTCTGAATGATGGCGAGTGGGGTGATCCTCCACTAATAGAACTCATATCTCCCGGTATACTAGTATCCGCCAGACCTACACCGCTATAATCTTCGACAAATTTAAGGGGGAAATAGTCAGTCTGAATCATTCTTCGCGTGCCAATCGGACTTATGGTCGAAAGATCTTCTCTTGGTATTCCTCTTGGTGAACTATACGGACTTCGCTTTGGAATGGGTGACGCCGATAAGTCAAGCTCATAACGCGCTTTCGGGGAATATTTACGGTTTAATATGTTTTCGATCGATTCATCAAAATGAATTGAATGCTCTTCTTCAAGCTCCGGAAATTCAGGAATTGGTTCGATTTCAGCAGACATATCTAGCCGGCGTGGTTGACGCGGTGCGCCTTTCCTAGATGTCTTTGGCGTGGTACGAATAGCGGTACTGTCATCGGGCGAAGCCGGCGGTTCCAAAACCTCGATTAGATTGGAGCCCCATGTAACTGGTCTGCGTCGAACGGCAAGATCAATTGGTGAGGGCATTCGATGCGGAGTGGATGCAATTCCCTCAAATAAAACGTTAGCCTTTGCTGTCGATCTTTGCGTTTTCATTGGCGTTTTTGGCGATGCAGATTTCTGTGCTTCGCCAACCATTTTTGCCTTAAGTGCTCGTAAAGATGAGGTCGGTGTTGTATGCGCAACGCGTTTAGTACTATCTTCAAGCACTTGTTTCGGAACCACTCCAATATCGGTATTTTCCCATGCGTGAATTGGTTCATTGGAAAATGCATAGAACACCTGTACGCCAAAGTTTGGAATCAACTGGGATGACGCAAATTCCGTATAGTCTGCAGATATTTCCACTTCATACGGTGGAAAATCACCAGATCCATGCATATGATCTTGTCCACGTTGACTCCGGATCTGCTCCTCTTTTACCATTAAATCATGTGCAACGTCGATGATCTACAACAAAAGACTAGGTGTGGCCTGTTATTGATGCAAAGAACTACTCACTTTCATTCCAGACGGAAATTCATTTAGTTTTCCATCGTGCGGTGCATTTGCGAAAGGCCCCAACATCTTTCGCCTGTTCAAGACGAATAATAGCAATTTGATATACTCCGTTCGTAATTCTTCATTTCCAGTCTCGTCGCGGAGTTTCTTCACCCAAGCGGCAGCTAATGAGCGATCTATAATAATATAATTCAAATCACTCTAGTCACTTTGGTCACTTGCACTCGCTAGAGTGCATTGATCAGTAAGTGCAATAGGCCTATCTCGTACCTGTAGGATCTGGCAAATTTAGTACTAATGGTTTTGCAAACTGTAAGTAAAAATCAAAGCCCAAATTAGTGGCCGATGAAGGCCGATTGGGAGTTGTTTCTCCCATTTTCACGACGTTTCAATAATTTTTCAACCCAAACACATTATTAATTTTAAGAAATTCACCATAAATCGTGCGCGTAAATTGAACGTATCAAATAAATTTGACCGAAATTTATTTAAATGACAAGTGCATTAGTAAAGTACAAGTATAAAGGAAATAGTAATATTGCCGTAGCGACCAAAAACAATTTGACTAGAAACGTGGTCGCATATTTTCCAGAGCAGCCTGTAGTCGAGCAACATGATTGAATGGGCAGACTGAGATACTTTGATACTCATATTGAGTGCTCCTCGCCTCCATTTGCTTCGCCTCGCTCAATTCCTCGACGATGTCGAGTGCATCCAGAAGTTGCTTGCGTAAGTCGCCAATCAAATTCTGATGGACACATAGATTTACTTGCACGCTTGCGTCTTTTTGACGGACGGGTAGCTCTTCACATGGTTCGTCCTCTTCGACCACTTCCTCGAGATTACTGTGGTTATAGACTGGAAATTGCTTCAACCGACGATTCATATAATAATATGTCATCGCTCTCTTCGACATTTGACCTTTTGCCGCTGGATGTGCCGTTGGCAACTGTTCGGAACGGCGTAAACACAAATGATCAGCAACATTCTGCGATGTGCCACCTGACACGTGTACGTGAGATTTGCGGCGTAAAAATCTACATGTACAAGGTGACGGTGTTTCTGAAGGTATCACCTGCTCGGCGACATAGTGCGAACAAGGAATGGCATAGAACACCTCCGTGGTGAAGTCGCCCGTGGATGACACACATTCTCCAGTAATGCGATTTCCGACGTGTTCCGGTGAGCTAATCGGACCAAAACACCGTACAGATAAAGTCCTCATCTTGGCACATTTTTTACACCGTGAACATGGTGTCTTTAGCGTCTGCATCCTCGCGCAAAATATCGATCAGTATCCAGTATATAAAATAGAAATACGAGAAGTGAAAAATTTCGATCACTTGTCAAACTTAGAAACTAATTGTAAAACATACAATAGTATTAATAATAACTAATTTGACGGTTACTACAGGTTACCATACATCCCGTCAATGTTGTGTGTTGACGTTCCGCCGCGCGTGATGTAAACGATTAGTCCTTTCGATTTGCGAATGAGATAAGATTTCAAAAATGCAGGGCGATTGTGAATATGCAGAATATATACACCGCATTCGCAATTATCAACGGCAATTTCCTGACCTTTTTTATTCACCCGAAGATGGATATTTTTATGTTATCCGACCAGTCGCAGTTGATTTTCGAAATTTCTATGCGCCTTTCACACCGCCTACGCAGACACCACCACAACCGCGACCATCACTGCAGCCGCCACCGCAATATTATTATACGCAAGCAAGTCAGGGCGAAGAGTATTTATACGAATGGACCACGCACACATCCCATCTGCCCTACCCCGAGTCGTTCTACATTTCGACTGATCCATTGTCTGTGCACGGCAATCACCCAAGCTCAGCGCTATGTAGGGTACCATCCGTGAATTCGCTATATCTAGCAAGCTTATTCACTACTTATTCAAAAGCATCCAATTATAACGAGAGCAACGAAACATTGTCGGATATTGACTCATCACTTATCTTCCAAAATTTTAACACGCCACTTCCTTCTACACCTAAGGTAGAACCGCTAAAGTTACATTCCAGCACAGTCAAGGAGCTATACTTCAATGAGCATGATCAAACATTAACTGAAGGATCAGAAGATGGTTGGGAAGACTGCAGTATCCAAGCGGATGAACAGGCAGGTCCTATTATTGAAAAACCCGTCGAGGCCGTGGAGAGAACAGAAAATTTCATAAATTCAATATTAAACAGCCGCCAACGCCTACTAAGTATTTGCATAAAATATATCATAAAACAAATTATAGTGATCAAAGATTTTGTGTACAAATACGTCTTACAATACGTTTTGTTTCTCTAAATGTCATAATAAATAAATTTGGCACAATCAGTTAAAGATCAAATTATAGACTGTACCTTATTTTATTTAAATTTGTCGGTGATTATGGAATAATGCTCGGGGTGTACATATCAATTACCACTATATTACTAATTGCTTCTTGTTTCTGCATTTTGTATAGATACAATATGTGCTGCTCTAATAGCAATTAATCATCACATTGAAGTGTAATATACAAGTGCATTCAAAATGCAGCGAAACCGCACTTCTCAGAACTCTGCCAGAAGTGGTGCACCCACTTCGAGACAACCCGCTAATAAAGGATTTGGTGCCAGGCCAGGTGGGAGAAGAGCGAGTTTGCAGCCGCCCGCGCAACCCTCAACAAGCCGAATAGTTTATCAGCGACCTTCAATGGCGGGCAAACCGTCGCAGCCACGCACGAGTACCGCCGAGCGACCAGTACCGACTAAAGCAGCTCCTCAACCTCGCCAATTACCAGCATTTAGTATGCCAATGCGACCGCCAACAATGGAGGAAGGCATGTTGATAAGACATGCATTTATGTGAAACGTTAGCTGTTACATTCTTATTTGTTTTATTAGTTCAACGAGAAAAGAAGAAGATCATACGTCGCAACAAACCAGCCGGGGAAGATTTGAATGAACTAAAGGAAATTACGCGATCAATCGGGGAGACACCTATCAATGTGCATGAGTTTGTTTGCTTGGTTGCTCCTTCGACTGGGGATAATGGTTGTTTGTTGCGCAAGGTATTGGACTATGAACTGTCTACATTTCGGACTACGTCGCGCAATATCTATGAAACACTGACGCAAGACATCAGCGAGGTCCTTACTAACGAACACATTCAACTAAAGGAGTTCAGCGAGGAGCGATTTGCTGTCTACGAAGAAAAAATGCAGAGGTGCATCAACGAGATATTTCACCTTTGTCCTAATTTTGACTTTGATAAGTACTACGCTGATCCAAATTACCTCGCAGAGATGTTTCCACTGGCAGTCGAGGTGAGCAGAGTATTCACTAGAATTATCTTGCTCTTTGTCCCCTTTATGGCAATATGACTGTTTCTATATTTGTTTGCAGCCAACTACTGAGGAACATGAAGCAAATATGCGCCAGGAGGCTTATCATCGATACCAATGGTTAAAATCGGAAGGAGATCGCCTCAAAGAGGAGAACACGCGCTTGCAGAAACGTTTAACCCAACTGAAGAGAATGCAGAACGACGAATTGCGAGCGGTTGCCGAGCGTGAAAGACGCGCAGAGGAAGAACGGCAACTGTTGCAGGACAAGCAAACTGAACTTGAGGAGAGGTAATACTTGCGCTTTAAAATTATACAAGGCTAGATTCCGTACGTTTAATCACTTTTCAGATTGGAAAAGCTGAATGAGTCTGTTGAGAAACAGCTGATCGAATCCGAGCTCGTAGAAGCGCATGCAGCGCATAGCAGCGCCGCTGAAAAGGAAGCACATGACCAGACAATGCAAAAAACTCTGCACAAGGAGAAGCATACGAAATCCGACTGGGCGGCACAGCAAGCTGCTGAAATTGAGGCGATTAAAGCTTCCGAGACGTTGGCAGCTGAAACGAGCAAAATATCGTTGCGTGCTAAAACTTCAATGAGTAGAACAGGAGCGAAGAGAAGACTTAAGAGGCCGCCGGCGCGCAAAGCACCACCAGCAGCGCAGGCCGGGCAACCGTCGCCATCCACACAAGCACCCGAACGACCGGCGTCGCCGTTTCACTATTCGCCGATTAAAACTCCACCGGCTACTGTGCATACCAGGGAGACGTCACCTTTTCATTATTCGCCGGCACGAACACCATCGGTCGTCGAAATTGCCGGAGGACGCCAGCAACCATCCCCGTCTCACTACTCGCCGGCTCGATCAGCACCGGGAACCCGCCCGTCTGCTTCACCGTTCCACTACTCACCGAACAGGCCTGCGCCTGGCGCTGAAAGTCCGATGCGGACACGCATGACCAAGACCACCACGATTACAGAGCAAGAATCTTCAAGCCATGTCGATACAGATGTTCGCTCCCATCCAGGGTTACCAAGACGCGGACGAAATCTAGCACCCCGTGATACGTGGCGTGGTTTCCAGTAGTCGCCATGGTAACGTATTGCAACTGATATCATGTTTCCTAAAAACAATACTCAATACAAATTCAGTACATTGTCAAATAAATCTCTAGTCAAATAGCTGCTGCTTGCAAAATTCCGAGTCTTTTCATTCGTATATTTTGGACAAAGAGGTCAATAGCAATGGCGGCCGAACAAGATTACCAAGCAATGCTGCGAGATCTCAACTACGATTTCAACTATAACCTTTTTCTGGTGCGTACCATGTTGTCTAATATGGACTCGATCGCCGACCGTCAGAAGGTCGCCAAATGGATGCGCAAGCTGATTACGTGCCACAGCAGCTTCCAGGAAATCAAATTGCGTAACGATTTTCTGTACTACCTTGTCTTGAGCGTGCAAAATCGCGAGCTGCGTCCTCCGTTCAACGAGAATCCACCGGTCGGACAGCTTCCGGACATTGCCAGTTTGCTGGTAGGTACTCTTCATAAACGAATACAAATTCCTTAACTTATCCTCCTAATTACTTGTATTTCAGCCAAATGGAGGTGGCGCAAACGTAGAGCAGGCAGGCGCCTGGGTCGAAGGTGAGCCCTCCCAAAGACCCCTCTTGTACCAAAACTCCCCTGATGGCGGCGAGTTCCTCGCAGCTCAGCCAATTCCGCGCTGCGGCGCCTTTTGCTACCTGGCCGTTGTCAGTCGCAGTACCAAATAATTAAAAATTACTATTACTATATTGCAAGCAATAATTACTCAAGATAAAAATTTATTAAATGAAGAAATAATATATTCGAAATACAATTTAAATAAGATATTTGTTTCATTGAAAAATGATAAGATAGTTTATTGTCCTTGCTCTTTAAAGGCCGATAAAATGTAGTAGAGCAGGGGGATCTTCTGGGTCTTCTTGTCGTCAAGCACGCCCAGCGTGGTAGTGAGCGCCTCACGGCGAACTTTACTATCGCTATCACCGCATTCTGTAAGAGCAACAAGCTAATAAATAAGGAGTTCCATTCAATCCGATAAACATGTGGATATTAGCCCTCCGCATACGCACCAACGGAGAGGATTTGTTCGGCATAAATATAGCCGTTCCAGGTGAGATACTCGCGGATCAAATCGTTGAGCAACTTTGTCTCTTCGGGTACTCCGACGGGCACGATGTGGTTGTTGTTCTTGTTTAGAATCGAGAAGACCGACGCACGTAGTTCGGCCTTGAAGTGTCCTAGTGCTCCGACGTCTGCCAATGATTTACGAACGGCTGAAAACACATTGCAAAACGTAAATATACCGTATATTGTTTGTTAGCCTGAGTCGGTGACGATCATCACCTTCAAGTAGATCTTGTTCAGTTGGTTCGGAAGCCATTTCGTACTACTTGCTGGAGCGGCGGAGGGTTTTCTGAAGAAGATGATGTAAATCTACAGATAAATGGCAGCCAACCGATGCGTTGCAGCTGCAAATTGTAAGTGGACAGCTGACAGTGTTGTGTTACAAACAATAACTTGCGTTGCTATGTTACTAAACACCGATACTGCGCATATGCAACATCATGTTAGCCACTACTTTGCACCACAGAACATAAATACAGCTTCCTGTGATCGTTGATTTGCACTTTTGCGTTTTGCAAACAATATTATTCAACTTAATTGAATTATCCTGGTTAAACACCACTTTGATCTCGGTTAACGCATCAATTCCAGCAGAATTAGTAGCTTTTGATTTAATATTTTAAAAACAGCAGGGAAAGTATAGATGCGCACCACGGCGCGTGTGTAAAAAACATCAAAGGTGCCGGCCTGAGAATACAAACCGCGTAACGCGGTGCGCCACAGGGCCGCCTCAGCCACAAACACCATATGCTCACGGCGCAAGCGAAGGAAAGTGCGAGGGTAGATAAAGGGGATGAAGAGTCACTCTTTTCGATACAGGCGTGTGGCATTGATTCAATTGTAATTGAGACACTCTTTTCATTGCTTAAACACTGTCTAATTGTTCTGCCCCTTCACAATTTAAAATGTCATAGTTTTTTTTGACACGTGGAATCACTTAGATTTGATTATGGAACAATTGCTCATCACGGTTAAGAAGTGTGCACCTCGACGCGTATTCATTTAGAACGCATACACATTAGCATGCCTTGCCCACTTGTTTCTACGTAATTCTGTTTACTGCAATAAACGTGCTTATTCACTGCTATTCGACAGTGCGCAGCGTGGCGGCGCAATGGTTTCCAGAAAATATATTTTTTAAATTTTGCCTATAATATTCAAGCCAGAGAAAAAGAGTTTCTGGGCGTTACTCCGACAACGAACGAGCGATTGGCTATGATTAATTAATAATTGACGGACTCGTGTTTGAATGCATGAACTGCATTGGACGTACGTTAGTCGGCGAAATGAATACGTTCTGGAGGAGTACGCATTTTGCAGAAAAAAGTGTTGTAAGGCCAGTGGTAATTGACTGAACACGCGGTCGAGGCACTGCATGCCGTGGCAGTCGACACGAACGCCAGCGGGACGAGTGAGCTGGTGTAGTGCGCTGCGCTGGCTGCGAATCCACCTACCTATTTGGCCCAAGTGCATACAGCACACGAGTACGCCAGCGATCGGTGCACCCATGCGCGTACACGCGACTCAAGCGCGTTGAATGCAGTTGGTTCGACGACAGTCTGACGGTAACGTGTGTGCTGGCGTAGACGCGTATCGCTCATTGCTGGTCGCTCTCGCGTACTCGTGTGTTGTTGGACGTGACAACCGCGTGTTTCAAGGTTCTGTGCATTGCTGTCGTGTCGGTCGAGTGCTGCGCGTCCTCCTCAGACGGGGATCATTCTTAACTGCGCGGCGCTGAATCGATGCATCGTGCTTGACAGCCTGCGGCGACGACGAGGACGACGATGATGCTCGCTATTTGTTCAAGCGTGCGAAATCAGCGGCCACCGATGCCACCGTCGTCCAGTGCTTGTGACGAATAATGCTAGTCGCCGCCGCCGCCGCTGAGAATCGATGCGGATATTAGTTGTGCTAATTCGCGTTTAACGCGTGGATCTATTGCCCACCGTCGGCGAAGCCCGCGAATGAAGCGGGCATAATAGGTGTGCGCGCACCTCTTCGACGCCAACATCGACGACAGAAATACGTCCATCGCGAGCGAGCGAGCGTATAAATGTCCATCGAGTTGTTGTGCCCGCTCAAAGTTTCTTCGAACCACAGCGACTTCTACGAGTGCCGCAAAGAAAAAACGACGGCGGCAATCCAACGGTCGCGCGCTCACTAGGCGCGCCGCGGCGTGCACTGTGTAGCCCGAGTGGGTTTGGGATCAAAGGAAAAGTTGAAACGAGCGAACGTGAGTGCGCCGGCTTGCCGCGGCTGGCTGCTGTATGATGTGTTGCGACGCCGCGTTAGGATGACCGAAATAGCTCCGCTAGCGGAACAGAGACAGCAACGACGATTGCTTTCGGCCCGTTGCTGGATACGGACGATATACGCTACTTTTACGGTACGTAACGTATTTTGATAGTTCATACATATAGTAAGTAGTAATTCCTTCGCACCAGCACGCTGTGCATGCTCGTGCTTTCCTTTTGCGTTTCGTTTTGTCCGCTGCTACTGTCACAAATGTCGCTTAGCCAGGTTGCCGCCGCGCGTATGCATGGGGGATGAACGTATGAGTTCCGAGAAACCGTTCAAGTTTATTTGCCCGCCGTACTTTCCGAACCGGGGATAACGAGCGGTCCGGCTTCACGGAAACGATAACTCCACTGCAGATTTAAATCGAAGAATCAATTATGTTCTTCTTATTGTCTTTTATACCGCAAATATAATTCATTCGATGTGATGACCATTGCGCCCTGAACTAATGCGACTCTGCGTAATCTTTGATATACCATACGCTTTGTATTGTATTCCTTCATGAGCGAGCTGCGCTGGTTCCTGAAGACATGTAGCAATTCAGATTGATGACTTCTTTTTTGGAAATAACGCATTAAGCACGTAAGTCAAGCAGGTATGCGCCGATACTTGTTAGTGCACGTTGCCTCCAACGCACTTTCGTATTTGTTGACAAAATTCAAATCATGAAACCCCGTAAGCGATGCAGTAATACGCATTGGGGTCAGTTAAGTGCGGCCGCATATTGGTAAAATCGGGCAGGCGCGTAGTCAGCAGGTATCATCATTTCTACGGTGCGGGTGCTTTGTGTTAGAAACCGTTTCTTATAAGTAGTCGATTTGAGCTTGCATGTTCGCACTAAACAGGTTTTTATCTACTTGATGGCTGCGCTGCGGCACATTTCAGCGGCATCCACTACGCTCTCTGAGCTTTCAGTGGACAAACGCCGCACACCGACAGACTGAAAAACATCTCTGTAATTCCATCTCTGCTGTTGACGTGCACTTCTTTCATCTGTAGACATCCATTCGCATTCATTAATGAATTGCGTTGTATTGCGTTACTCTGTTCTACGGGAAATCTTCCAATTATTGTTACATAAGTACAATGGGCCGCTAAACACAGTTGATTCGCTTTTATTATCAGATGCAGCCACCAAATTTCAACACGGGAACTTGCTGATTTTCGATGGATGCCTGGCGAGCTAAAATATTTGCAAAGTTAAGTCATGCATGCGCTATGATGAATGTCAGTCACTTCAGATGTAGTACAATTTTATTGCTATTATGATTATGATGAGAACTATACTGTTATGCTTGTTATCTGGCAACGTATTGATTCATCAATATCGCGCTCGAATTTGGATATGATAATTCATTGGTATCAAAAAGAATGCTTAATAACGCCGGCGGGTGCCGCATATTCTGCTTTGATTCGCCGCCGTCCGAACATGTGAGTAAATCATCATCATAGCATTCAAACAAACTACTCCATATAAGAGCAAGGACGAACTAATGCTCCGCTGATCGACGGTCGATTTTCTAGTCGTATTTTAACGCAATTACGCCTAAGTGCGTTTCCATGTTGTGCTTTGGGTTTTTTCCATTCGGCACGCCACAAGCACACGCTTTCGCTCTCACCTTATACCCCTGATCCAAGATGACAACGAATCTGCGAATTTCTTTTGGATTTCCGGTCATTCGCTCAGTTTGTCGGAAATCACAGCGTATGAGATCGGAGAAATTGCCGCTATATAGGACCGGAACTGCACTTCTCCTCGACGCAGTAATGGTGTACATGCATACTCGCTTGCGTCAGACGTCAGCTTCGCGCGGGCGGAAAAGCCCTGCTTAAATGTTTGCTGGACTTGTAAATAATGCATGTTGTTTTGCTGCCGTCGCCTTCGGTCGAACGCGATGTGACGCGCATCGGGGACGGCAGCGGCAAGAACCTCCAGCGCAAACTCAAACAGTAACAATCATTAGAATATACGTGGAGGGCGCTGATCGCTAAAAGGATGCGCGTGCTATTTATTCGTCGGCAATTCAAAATATAAACACCAGCAACATTTTTCCTTAATATGCGTGCGGATGTATATTACGAGTAATCTGGTGTTGTAAAATTTTGTGTGCTTTGCGTTTGATAATTCCTCGAATCAGCGTACTTACGGGGTATGCAGTTGGACATCTCTATTCACTAGCGATCCCCGCTGTACGTCACAACGTTTAAGGTATATGGCTATGAGCGTTTACACGATCGGATCGGTTCAGATCAAAAGCATTTCTGACGAGCCGTGCCGCCGCGCCGCACAGAGCAATGCGCGCGTGTAGGCCATGCCAAGACGGCCAACAGTACACATTCGACCTCGCAGCGCTCGTGGCGTTACGAATCGCTCACGCTGATAAATCCGACCAGCACCAGTCGCTATGCAAGGTGCGAGTCGTTGTTGCTGATGCTGCTCCTTGCACGCCTAGTGAGCGGCATTCTCTCCAGCATCGACGAGTTTAAATCAAATTCGAGCAAAGTGAACAACATATGTAACCCCCTCGTAATGGCTAATTTTCAGTAAGATCGCAATCAACGGCAGAGATACTTTAGAGGTAGAATTACTTGTTCAAAGTTAATATTCTCATGGTATCGGTGACACAGCAAGTCGAGTACAAAAAACAAACATAACGCGCAATTCAGTGTCATCATCATTTTTATGGGATCGTTTTGCGCGCTTGAGTCGCTCTTGCGTGCTGGCGGATGCGTCAAAGAAGCCGCGCGCTGTCTGCTTCGTCCCTTTGATCTGCCTACTGGTGCTGTCCTGGTAGCTTGAAGCACCGCGCTCTGTTCTTCGTGCATGCGCGTTCAACTGTTTCGCCGAACAAAACTACTAAACTCTACCAATCTGACTAAGCGAATTTGCAAACATAAATGAGCATTGACAATGCGGATTTGTTGTGCACGCGTCTGCCTTGATTTGTTGGCGTTTGGCGGTGGTGGCGGCTGACAATACGTAAAATTGATGCCTGTTGCATTTCCGTTGTTGGCTTACAATCGCCGTTTAGAAGCAGATATTAGCCAATTTACTACCCGGTTATCTCTACGCCCCCAAGTCGTCTTACCTTCCCGACGTGGCGTGATACTGACACCCAATTAAATACGAAGTCAATTCGACGAACCGAATTGCTGCCTTTCATGTTCAGTGTTCTGCATTCGTCTATCATCTTTTTTTTTTCGAAAAGGGCAAGTGCAGAAAGTGCCCCTATTGCGTGTGAGTGGAACGCGCGGGCGTGCATGTGTAGCGCGTGTGCTGCCTGCGCGCTCGCATATTTGCCATTAAAATTTCCGTTTACGCGTTCGAATGTATGAAACGAAATCGTCGCTCATTAGTCACTTGCAATCTGGTGCACCTTTCGTTGCACGCTCGTTTATTGGGCGCGCTAGTACGATCGCACCTTAGAGCGTGTCTAGGTGCAAGAACTTCCTGGCCGGTTGGGAGCGTGTGCGGAGCATGCGGCAACGTACAGCTGTTCGCCGCGTCGTGTGGGATTCACATGTCGGTGAACATCAAAGTTGGCTGGCATTTATATACTTAAACAACAACTGCGATGAACGAACAAGTATCACAGCGTGCTCAGACGCAGGAGATGCTTCTCTTGGAGCCGCACACGCTCTTTCCTTTGTTATCTGTCTGGTCGTCACCTTCCTGCGCTTCAATTCGGCCCGGCTCTCTTGGAACAGTCCAGCGTGCGACCCGCTGTATTTGTTAATTAGTGCCGCGAGTGCAGCTAGCTTAATAGCATTATTAGGTACATGGTGTTTTAATCCTCCTGCCCCTTTTGCGCAAAAATTGCTCTTCGCTTGTTTTCACTGTATTTTCCTTATTGCCTTTGGTTTCTATAGAGAGTCCATGCAAAGACGAACTCTTGAGCACCGTGTGCGATGCAAGTAAACGTCCTGTTCCGTCTCTCTTGCTTCAACTCCTCATTGTTCAACCGTCTACAAACTTTCATCTTGTACGCTATAATGTCTTTCCGGTTTCGCCGTCTTTCCACATCCAGTGCCTGCTGCTTCCTGAATTGCACTCGTGGCATTTATGGTTTATCATTGAATGCATTCACGCAAGAAAACGTATGCATACATGCATCGTGCGATAAACAGGTAGTGGTTGCGTGCTCGCTGCGCACCCTCGGACCGACGCAGGGATTGATCATTTTATAATGAATATGAAATAATTGTTCGTATTCTTGGATTCAGACAATTAACGGTGGTGGGTAATGTTAATACGTTATTTGAATCGATTTACGATGCCGTGGCGACATCTGTAGGTAGTGGATGACCGTTTGACGGAGGACATTTGAATCACTTAGTTTGAATTTCTTATTTTAACGTGTTATCAATTGAAAGATATATGTTCCGCCATTGAAAGTGTGAATCATATTGTTGAGTCTCAATTACTCAAATGAATAAGTTAATGAATGTGGTTAATGAAGTCTACTTATGACGTTTGTATTAAGTCACTAGATGTCGGCAGGTGACAGTCATTTGATGTCCTTAACTTACACGCAGCTCCCCTCCTAATGCGACTCAGTCAGATCAGTCTTCATCTAAATAACAATAAATGGCGTTGTAACGGAGCGCTCGCTTCGCTCGGTATTTCATGCTGCATATAACCTATAAAGAAACTAACATGCAGTGGATTCAGGCTTCATTAGTTTGTTCAGTTATTGCGTGATTCTGTTTGAAATGCCCCCAACAATTGTTGTAAGTGTAAACATTCAAATGCATCCCAATTGTGTTTTTATCTGAACTTTATTTTTAGAACTTCATAAATAGGCTATATGAAGATTTGGGGAGTACCTCATGCACCTGACATTTGTGTTGGGTTAACCTACCATTTCATATGGTAATTTTCAAATAACATAAGTCTAAGAACCAATCTATTATGATGCCAAACTATTGATTCAAAATAACTTAGCTGTGTGCTGGTTGTTATTCCCCTATCTGATTCATCGATTGCAACTGACAACACAGTGTGATGCTGTTCGTGCCAGTGGGGAGCTGGAGTTATAGATCGAGACTCATTCTTTGTTGTACAGTCAGGCCAGGCAGTTCAGTATGTTATGCTTTACGAGTACCTTCCAGCAGTTACTGTGAAAGTTAATATTTTGGTTATTAGTATTTACTGATCCAGTGAATGTGCATTGAAAGGTTGCTGCAACTGAGCTTCAAAATGGGTATTGTATTACTAGGGGGGTTTGTTTGTTTGGCATTATTAATTTCATATTTTAAGATATGCAATATTTTATTCTTATACCTGGGTTGCATTGTTTAAGGTGATTTTACCTCATTTTTAAAGCCTAAATAGTTCTTGAACTGGAACTAATACAATTTCAAAACATGCAATAGCACAATAGTAATGCATTCAATAAATAAATATAATGTAGTCAAGCATGTGTTTCTAGAAGTAAATTTTTTGTTGTGCATTAGTTGTGCACCCCTGGCTTATTGTATTGATCGAGGGAAGAGTGGGCTGTCAGGTTCTTGTTGAGAGTTTGAACAACTAGGGAACATTTGTCTACCCCAATCAATTGAAGTGATGCTTGATGCATCTATTGATTTTTAATCTGAAATGTTCATATCTAAGATGGCTTAGCCTTTTTGATAATCTTATTAGTGTTTATTTCTTACAGGGTTCCATTAACCACCATGAAGTGTGATTTGCTGTCTTTCCTGATAATCAAGTTGCAGCAAGAATTTGGTCTAGCAAAACAACAGAGTCATTTAATTGATAAGGCATCGAGTACGAATTTATGAGCATAATGAATCATAAAACCAGCGGCCTTAATGCACATGACAGCGTGTTTGATAGAAATTCACCGAGACCGCCGGTTCCCGGTGAGGAGCGCACCCATTGCGTTTCTGACTGGTCAGGCCTACCGATGGAGTATCCGAGCAAGCCGCGCCGCAAGCTGCATAGTATACCGAATGGTATGTCTTGTGTCTCCAGTACATGTTCGAGATTTATTTGTCGGCATCTTGTTTTGGTTGGTTTAGAATGTAGCGATGCCAAACCAATAGCATCAAGTACATCGTCATCGTCATCACAGCGGCAGCAAAATGATAATCAATCGCCACCATCGTGCCTCCGCTGGGCGGTATCACTGCATTGTTTACTCGAAGATCCCGATGGAGTGGAATTGTTTAAGCGATTTTTACAGGCCGAAGATAACGCAGACGCCTTAGATTTCTGGTTCGCATGCGAGGGTCTGCGTAAGCAACAAGAGCCGGATCGTATTCAGCAGCTAGTAAAAGTTATTTACAGGTACATCGATTGTTTTGTGTTATTCTTAGATGATTCCCTATTGTGTTTTGTGTCATTACCAACAGACGATACTTCCTGAAATCAACACTTCCAATCTCTGAGGATATTAAACGCGAAGTGGGAAGATGTTTGAAGGCGTCACAGCGCTTTCTCGAAAATAGCGCGCTTTTTGACGAAGCACAAACTCAAGTTGAGCATTTAATAAGTGAATCGACATATCCAAATTTTCTAAAAAGCGAACTGTACCTGCATTACATTCAAGTAAGTTACTAATCACTTTACAATGCACGTATGGCATAATGCTAACATGTGTATCAATTTCATTTTCAGTCTGTCCAAAATCCAGTAGCTTACAGCGGTGAATTCAGTAGTGAATCATCTTCTTCCAGTAGCTCTGTAAGCAATAAAGATCTGGCATCGTTGGCTTGCGGCGGTGATCCTTTGCCTATCATCCACGAGGATAAGGAATTCCATCATGCGTCTTCGTACGGGCATGTTCATACGCCTGGAGTCTCCACCGGGTACCAGACGCCCACCGTCGTCGGTTCAATGCGTCTTACGCGCGATATGCTGCTGGCCACTCAAAAGAATCGCGCGATGGACGTGCGTCCTCAGACGGAAGCGTTCGCAGCTGAGTGAGTACACGTTAAATATACTTGAAAAGTTGAAAACTGGAATGTTAGAGCGTGTAGCAGCTACACCTATAATCCTAGGTTGCTCCATTTTCTCGAATATTCTTTTCTGTCGTTGTTACTTGGGATTCGAAGCCCGGATCTTGATATGTTTTGTTTTATTTTCGGTTTTGCGTGATTAGCATGTATAGAGGAACTGGTCTGCATTTAGCATACAATTCGTACAATCCGGTATCACGGCAGGACAGTGAGATGCAGTCGATTAGTTCACATTCGGATGCACGAACGGAATCCGACAATATGTCGCTCAACGATAGCTCAGTGTAAGTAATGCGCCTTGCTCTTCCACCAAGGTATATTTTCTATTGCATACATTCTGCTGCATTCCACGCAGTGACGGCAATTTTAGTCGAATATCACACAAGTTATCCGGTACAGTATAGTATGCATGACTGTATAGATTGTGGATTGCATGCAAAGCAGTTCGAGCAAAGCTAGGAATTTTGCTACATTTTCGCGATGCGGTCGACGGCTATTTTTCATTTTGTTGTGGCCGATTCGTTTCAGAGATGGCCGATCAGTGCACCGAGCTCATCGGCGAAAGTCGTCCATGGAGGCGCGTCTGGTGCGGCAGAGTGCCGCGATCAACAAGGAAACGCATATGCACCAAACGCTGATTCCGCGCACGCAGCGCATTGATAAACAGAATTGTAAACCTCTACGGCCGGAAGAGTTTGCTGCCGTCCTCATACAAAAACTCGAGACATTGAAGCGGAGCCAAGATAAGTACGAACTGTTCGAACGTAAACTCACGGAGAGCGACTCCCTGACATCGCTTAACGATAAAGGCCGCGTGATAAACGAACAACAAAGCCGCGAACTGGCGAACGCAATTCGCGAAAAGTTGCAGCTCGAGGATGACAATTGCCAACAAATACTCGACGATCACGTGTCCATTGTCTTCTCCGACAACACCTCGCATGCGTTGTCACCGGGAGTGGTGAGTCCTAGACCGCATTCGCCGCGCAAGTGGCAAGGGATGCGGACACGGCGGAAAGACAAGGATGTGTTCTCCACATTCAGCGGCGACTCGGGCAACGTGCACGATTTTGGCGATGAGCATAAGATGGTGAAATCGAAGAGCATGCCCGACTACCCGGAGGATCGTTTTACGCGTGGCTCTACGTCGCGGCGCTCGTCCTCGAAGAAGGCGCTCACCGAGTATACCGATAGTGGCGTTTCGGTCGTATCGGACACGCCACCCGACCATAGAGTATTGAGTTGGCTGAAAGATTCTGAGAGGGGATACCGAACGAGTAGCTATACGCATAGCGAGATGTCTGGAACGAAGCACAGCCGTCATCGGAGTTTGGCCAGTTCGACGTTGCCGTCGAATTTGAATAGGTGCGTTGTACTCGTAGTACTCCGTAGCAATGGTGCTCTTTCACGTCGATTAATAGTTCTCCTTGCAGACATCGAAAGGGATACGGGTCCAGATCGAATAGTCTTGAGCGCAGCGGAGTGCCGAGTCCATTCTGTCCTGCTCAACCGTTTGTCGCCGATCCGAATATGCCTCCGCTACCGCAGCCCAATACGACGGTGCAGCTTGAGGAAGCCATACGACGTCTCAAGGAGGATGATATCAGAACGCGAACACGACAAAAGTTCGTTACGATTCGTTCAACCGTCTTGATACGTTTGCATTTCTTATTATTCTTGTCTCTTGTTGCAGCGTGCCCTCAAAGCAGCACTTTACAATTGCTGTCTTTTCATTCTGCGATGAGCAGTTTCCATATCGCATGAAAATTCCAGGCAAGCAAATAACGCTGAAGCAATTTAAAGAGTACCTACCCAAACGGGGAAACTATAGGTACTTTTTCAAAACCGAATGCGAAGAACTGGATAATCAGATTATTCAAGAAGAAGTGATTAACGATATGGACGTTCTGCCGCTCTGGGAAGGCAGAATTAATGCGCAGGTCAAGGCTATCGACTGATTTAATTCTTACGTTGCATACACTCCAATTTAAATTATAGCGTAATGTGAACATTGCAAGCGAGCAGTAACTATATATAAGCCGATTTGGTGTCAAGAACTGAGGCGAGCGGGAACTGTGTTTCTCCCAGGAGGCCAAGGTCATCAGGTGTACTAAGTGCCTTTCCAAGAATTTCACGATGTAATTTGCAATTTTCTATGACGACAATATGTGTGGGCATTACGTTAACATAAGCGTTATGATTTCGGATCCTTTTTGGTCTCTGTAGTACGTTTTTGCTTCCATTTAGTTGATTCTCGCGAGGCCTAAGTTTTCGTACATACTAAGTATTTATTCATGCTCGCCGTGGCCAGTTGAGACCGACAGATTTGATATTGACTTTAGGTTGCTTATCACTACTATTATCAAATGTTGCAGTGCAAGCAATGAAATGCGGAGGTAGCATTATCTAGACAATGAATTATATGAACCCCTTTGCTTCTGTAAAAATATTTTATTTAATATTATTTATGAATTTATGTGAATTATGTAGATATATACATATTTTTATATGCCAATATTGTAAGCAATGGTTGTTGCAGTATTTTTACTTAAAAATATTATCACTAAGTCCGAGTATAGAACGAATTTAATATTTTACTTCTACTTTAAATAAAAATAAAACCGTTTTCGAACTATTGCCAAAGTAGGCGCCCAATATTCATATGAAACGTCCACTGTTTCAGAGGTATCGTTCTATTTCTTTTCTCCATAATATACTTTGACGTGTTCAGACAAAATACACACCCACCTAATTAAAAATTTGAATAAACATGTGTTCTATTTGATTGTCCATAATGCTGTGCTTTCCTTATACTTTTAGTATTATTATTTCAGGGAAATTCTGTTTAGGGAAGTAAAAAAATTAGCTACCTTAAGCGGTCTTCTGTTAATAGAAACACTAAAAAAAAGTAGTGAGCTTAAATTGTTTGTACAATAATTATGAACAATTAATTTGTGACGCTGTCGTTTATTTACATTAATTATTGATTCGTAGGTTATTAAACGTGTTACCAACTTGGTATCTATTCTTCTTTAACTTTAAAGTGTAGTAGCATGAAGTGCACCAGCGCCAATGAGATAGTCAAATAAGCTTAAATAAAATAATAATTATTAATCTCATATCTTCGTTTACGTCCGTAAACATGTGCAATTTTAATATTTTCGGCGGCGCATCTTCATAAGGTCGCATCCGGTCCAGTCACTCTGGTCATACATTTGCGTACCACGTTGAACACAGGCTTTCGGGCGTAAATATATATATATATATATATTTAAATCAACTATTATGAAGAGTGATTCAAGTTCGGATGAATATAGTGGTATCATCGAGGATGTACAAATAGTAGAAGAAAATCCCGGCTCAAGTAATTCAATAAAGCCAATACGATCATTTGGCTTAACTCTTAAAGTTATGGGAACAAAGAGAGTACATGTTACATCAAAAATTGAGAAGGAAAAGCCATGTACATTAAAAGATAATGACATGATTGATGAGAAACTTCCCACTAAAAGGGCAAGAGCAGGTGATAAAAAGGGGCCAGCAAACTGGCGCACAACCTTAGCTAATCTGAGAGAGATGCGCCAATCTGGCAATGCTCCAGTGGATACCATGGGCTGTGACATGTGCATAGATGGTAAAGAGGAGAATCCTAAAATAAAGCGCTACCAAGCGTTGTTATCACTAATGTTGAGTTCACAAACTAAAGACCATATTACCTATGCGGCAATGCAGCGCCTGATTCAACATGGATGCACAATTGATAATATTTTAATAACTCCAGAGGCAAAACTTGGGGAACTTTTATATGGTGTTGGATTTTGGAAGGTGATTATATCTTTTTGAACTACACCAATTCCAAATTTATCTATCTTTTAGCAAAAGGCAAAATACATTAAGGAAACAACAAAAGTACTGAAAGAAAAGTATGATAGTGACATACCAAATACTGTTGCAGAACTTTGCAAATTAAAGGGCGTGGGCCCAAAGATGGCACATTTGTGCATGAACACTGCTTGGGGAGAAGTTACTGGAATTGGTATGTAAACATGTTTTACTGAATTAGTAATATGATTATTAATTGCAGGTGTGGATACACACGTTCATCGTATCTGTAATCGGCTTGCTTGGGTGAAATCTAAGAATCCTGAGGAGACTAGAAAACAACTAGAATCCTGGCTACCCCAAGAGCTATGGCAAGAAGTGAATCATCTACTAGTTGGTTTTGGCCAACAAATATGCTTACCAATTAAACCAAACTGCATGACATGCCTGAACAAAGGCATATGCCCTGTTGGAAGCAAAACATCTAAATAAGAAAAGGTGATTACAGTATTTTGATGTTTTTATTTATTTTTGAAAATTTTTTTCTTTTTCTTATTTAATCTTTCCAGTTCACGTTTTTTTTTAATGTTTTTCCTACATTGTTTCTGCATTTCCAGCTTATTTTTCCTTTGAAATATCTTGCTTTTTTGAACACGCTTTGTTGCTTTCTTCTGTAGCAATTTCTTAATGTTTTTGGTGTCACTTGCAGATGCTTTTAATGTTGGTTTTGTGGAGAGAAGCTTTTTCACTTTTAGTTCCATTCCTGGGATTTCATTCTTACTAGCTGTTTCATCATTTTCTTCCTCTTTTTCACTATCTGCATTACCTGTCTGATTATCTCCAATATAGTTATTTTCCATAACAGTATTGTGGGCAGATAGCTGTACCACTGCTACCTTTACATTGTCATCCTCATATTCCTCTTGAACTTCCTTTAGTTCAGGGATATCTCTATGTGAAACAACAAATGTCCTGTAACGTTCTTTAGCCTCTGCCTTGATACGTCTGCGTTCAGATTTAAGTTCTTGTTCAAACTTTTCTTGCACCTGCTTCTTGCGTTCCAGTTTACGTTTACGAAATCCTGTCAAAAACTGCCTGTGCCAACGTAGAAAACAAATGATAATTGCGGGACGAGTGCTCGGGACAATATTTACCTTCTTTTTTCTTCATCAAACACTAAGTGTATTTTGTTTAATCTATTCTTCGGATGAATTTTTTTCATCTTTAGTTTTCACCGAAATCAGATCATTGGAATATAACCTTACTTGGTACTGTTTGGTATGTCACATGCGCGATCAGTGGTTCTTATGGTTCATAATCATTAACGAATTTGACAGAATGCGTGAACGCGTTGACATGATTGCAACGCTGCCAAATTTGATCGTACTTTTTATTAATTGTTGATCCTTGTGCATCGTCCGTAATTCATTAATCAAGTACTATTTAACTGCTATCATTATGTTGGTGAAGTGGGTAAATGTGTTGCATGATTCCTAATATTACTGCATTTATCATTTTCCGTGTTTGTTATGCCGTGTCGTGTTTGTTCTTCATAAACTCACAATTCTAGTTACAACATGGATTTCTTTGTCAACATTGTAATTGCTTATCAATTTGTTATGGATTTGAACGCGCAAATAATGGAAATCAGGTAATTGTATTTGTTTGACCAATTCATCCCCACTTCGAACCAAATGCTATACATTTTTAACCAATGCGCTTAAGCAATGAAATAATTGAGCTTTTTCGAATCATGCATAAATTAAAAGCAGTTTATTTTATCAGTCACGATTATTTCTATTGTACAATTTGTTTAAATTCTCAAGTTAATATTAAGTATATGCAACTTGGCGCAAGCGCAATTTCGGTGAGCCTTTGACCAATCAGCTGCATATTGCCGCATAAAGTTGAGCTCATCAGCAGCATGGCTGTCAGTATAAATTTGATCCTTGCAAGATGGACTTCCTTTCTGTAGTGGTGTGTTTATATCAAAATCAAAAATATTGCATTGGTCACAGAAAATGGCCGAATGCGATTGGGATACGTTATAAAATGTGCTTCGATGTACCATAGGATCTGGACAGCCAGCGTGAGAACGTAAGATTATTGTAAATTTGGGTATGAAGTCGATGGCATAATTGCATGCTGTACAGAAATGAAAGGCTATTAGAAATTGTTTGCTGACATGTGTGTGTACGTGTCGAATTTAGCACTTGTACGGAATTCATTTTGTGTTTGAATAAACTGATTCTTTTCTATCGGGCACCATGGTTGACTTCGTGATTCCAGGCCCAAACGTATGGCATGGCTTTGCGTAGTGAATAACACAGAAATGCGAATTGCCACAATAATGTTTGTGTTCTCCGTAGCCGTGAGAATGCATGCACAATTAGAAATTGAGGTATTTCCACATATGGTTTCAATTGATAGTGGATGATAACGTTTATAACGCTCGTTTCCGTATACTATTCAAGAAATATTCAGTTCATCTGTCTCGTTTATTACAATACATTGTTACATGCAATCGTATTCGAATGTTTAACCTGGTGCTGGTAAACATCGAAGCAAAAACTAACAGCGTATTTTGTACAATGTTATGGCAGTAGCAGTTATAATATCAACAATTGTACTAATAATACTTGACAACGAACGATTAACATTTTGTCTAACATCCTTCGCAAATGTTGAGGGTCGTTATTGCCAACGGAGGCTTGTATTAGTTGCATGTTTGTTGTTCTACATACCTGTAATCTGACCGTTTTGTTGCAGTTGCTGTCGTGGACGTTTTAATACGATTGCGATTTTATAGGTGGAAGCAACGCTTGCAATCATGACATCAAGTAGCAGGTGAGTTTCATTCACGTTTTTCAATAATATACGGAGCGAGTTGTATTAGTACATTGCTTGCGACTCTTTTGGGGACAGATTGGATCGTTTGTATATTCTCTTGGAGACTGGAAGTTCGCCGATCACCCGTGCTGCCGCAGCAAAACAATTAGGCGAGGTTCAACGGCTGCATCCCCATGAACTCAACACACTTTTGGGCCGCACCGGCAAGTATCTTAGATCTCCGAGCTGGGAGACGCGGCTAGCTGCAGCTGATGCTATTCGCGCCATAGCCAATAATGTACCCCAGTGGAATCCGCCGCCCCTCCAGAACGTGGACAATGAGATTACCTATGGCCAGGCAAAGTACCTATCTACAATTGGTCGTTTACGCTTCGGTCAGTTTGATCTTCGAAAGATATTGACGTGTGGTGTCCATCTAATGACCTCGGACGGGTCGGAATTTGATCCGGATGACGATTCCTCGCCCGGTGTGGACTTGAAGGACAAGTTGGCTGGTCAGCGCCAGCTGCTGAATATTGGACTTGGGCTTCAAACAGTTTCGTACACAATTGACGTGATGGCATCGATGTTCTCGCAGGCTACTCGTATGGAGAAAGACAGTCTGATCCGATCGACTGATCGAGTAAGTTCAACTTACTTCATTTTCAGAAATAATGAATAAAACGTTCGCAATTTGCTTTAGAAACCATTAAGCGGTCTACCTCTTGACCGAAAGCCTGAACTGAGTTCTCGTGAAATTAATCGTGCCCGGCGTAAAGCACGCCAGGCATACAGCAAGCAGCGTTCGCGAGAGCCGGGCGAGGAAGCTGATGAGCCAGAGAGGAAGAAACTTAAGCCGGAGGATGTTAAGCCCAAAGAGGAAAATTACAGCATCGGTGAGCAGTCAACTTCATTACATGCGCTAATAATATATGTGGATGAATTTCCAGTAGAGCCAGGCGACTGCGTCGATTGGCCGTTTGAGTCATTTTGCGATCAATTATGTCTGGACTTGTTCAGCTCAAACTGGGAGTACCGCCATGGAGCGGCTACCGCTTTGAGAGAAATTATTTCAGTCCATGGCAATGGCGCCGGCATGTCGGTTTATTACCCACAGGAGCAGATGCAGGAGCAGCATCAGATGTGGTTGGAAGATATGGCAATTCGCCTCATCTGCGTACTCGCACTCGATCGATTTGGTGATTTTGTATCGGACGCAGTAGTTGCGCCAGTACGGGAAACTTGCGCACAAGCATTATGCGCCGTTATCAAATTGATGACCGTTGGAGGATGCAATCACACGCTGGACTTGCTTATGAAGCTATTGGACCAAGACGATTGGGAGGGCAGGCATGGCGGCTTGCTGGGCCTTAAATATTTACTAGCTGTTCGCCAGGATATGATAGCACAATTGTTCCGCAGCGCGCTCTCGAAAATAATTCAGGCTATGTCGGATCCGGCTGATGACGTTGGAGCCGTTGCTGCATCGGCGTTAATACCAGTGGCTTCCAAACTTCTCGAGCTAGTTCCGGAGCGACTGCCAGAAATGGTTGATAAATTGTGGGATCTTCTCAGCGAACAAGACGAGCTGGCGGGCGCATGCAATAGTTTTATGGGATTGCTGGCTGCCATTTTAAGCTTGAAGAACATTAATAAGCATTTGCCGCTGCGACCGTTACGTGATGTTGTACCTCGCTTGTGGCCGTTTCTCATCCATAGCGCATCTGCTGTCCGGAAAGCCACACTTCAAACATTGGGTACCCTGACTGAGGGCCACTCGCTGAGGTGGGATGCGCTCCTACTTCAAGAGGCGTTGCGGCATGTATTTCAAAGGTAACTAATACTTTGTGAGGTAATTGACAAGCATATTAATTGAAATATGTCCTTTTTATTCAGAGTGTTGGTGGAGCATTTAGATGAGGTCCGTGCTGTAGCGGAGAGTGTTTGGTTGCTCTTGTTAAAGAATGCGGGTCTGGCGGATGTGCTGATAGCGAGCTGTCCGTACATGCGCGTGTGGCTGTGTCTTGCAATGCAGCCAATTCGAATTCCATTCGAGCCAGGCGCTTTAATTCATGCAAAACCTCGCGAGCGGCGCCGGAATGACAGTTTGCACATCGAGGCACCTACGATCGTTCAAAAATACTACATCGGTGGCTCCGAGACAACTCCAGTGCAGGTTCGGGAACAGAACGCGGTCGATGTGCGCTGCAGAGTGGCACGTATGTTGGGAGAGCTATCGTGCCTGGTTGTTCAGCCCGCTCCAGGCGTCGCATACTCGTTGGAGCAAACGCCAATAGATTTCTTTGTCTTCGTTTTGCTACCATTTCTCAATTCAAAATCGGGCATGCAGCGTCTAGTTGTTGGATTAGTCATTTCGGAGTGGGCAATTCGTGACGGTACATTTGACACGTGTCCTGAACCGCTGCAGCGGCGACTGCATGCCTGCCTCAACGAAGTTATTTACTTCGACGAGATTGCACACAGCTTCACACGCCTCGCCCAGGAGACACGAGACTTTATTGCAACAATGAAGCATTATAGAGTGCCTATTGATGGGGATCACAATGTGCTGACATTGGATATTATAAAGCGTATTACTGGCAAGGAGACTGAAGATGGAATTAATAGTGTTAAGTTGAAGTCACGGATCGCCGAAAACCTTAATGATCGGCGCAAACTCATTCAAACAAGTGCGATCCAAACTAATAGTGACTACGCCGTGTTACAGTTATCTACGCAAGCAGGAATTTCGGGAGCGACAGTTAGCTGCAAATCACTGCCTGACAAGTTAACGCCGGTCGTCAAACCGCTTATGGATTCCATTCAGCGTGAGCGTAGTGAGCAACTTCAAGGAATAACTGCAAAGCGCTTAGCTCATCTGGTGCAGCAATGTATTGGCCGGGTGCCCTGTCCCAATGATAAAATTATTTGTAATCTGTCAACATTCTTAAAATGTGACCCAGAGTTTACACCATCAATCGATCCGAATGACGAGCAAAGCACTGGTGAACATTCATGGGTAAGTTATCATTGCCACGTTTATTGTCGTATGTTAATAACATTCATGTGTGTTTCAGTTCAAACCAGTGGGAAACTATCAAGGTATCGTAACATTAGATAATCAGCAACGATACGCGGAGAGGGCAGCGCTAAAGCGCACCAGTTCTCTGGGTAGAGGACCGGGCAGACCTCCAAACACGGATATTCCACTGGAAGATTTGTTGAGAGATGAGGACGACGATCATCAAGCCAAGCAGATTCAGCGCCGGGGAGCTACATACGCTTTGATGGAAATTACTAAACACTTTGAAAGTGAATTGCCCTTTAAAGTGCCCAAATTGTGGGATCTCATGGTAAAAGAGTTAGAGAAATCTGTTGATCTGAACAATTTCTCGCCAGCAGAACTGCGCGGACAACACAAAGAAGCGGAGTTGTTAGTCTGTGTACTACAGGTATTGGAAATAACATTTCCAAGCGCTCATCCCGCGTTACGCAAACAAATTATGGCAATAAGTCTTGCACGACTGTGCGTTCTGTTGACTCATCCATATCGATCTGTGAGACATATGGCCGCAAGATGTTTGGCCGTATTGGCTAAAATTGATTCAGTCGTAGTTATGGAGGAAGTTATCGCAAGAGTGCTTCCTCTATTGGGATCGTCTGATAATGATATACATCGGCAGGGTGCAGTCGAAGCAATAGCTTGTATGGTTGATGCACTGCAATTCGATATTATACCATACGTGGTTCTACTAGTAGTGCCTTTGCTCGGTCGGATGTCTGACCAGAATCAGTGTGTTCGTCTCATGGGCACCCACAGCTTTGCAACATTAATACAACTTATGCCTTTGGACGGTGGTGTGCCTGAACCGCCAAAATTGAAAACAAGCACTTTGTGTAAACAGCGCGCGCGGGAACGTGAATTTTTGCAACAATTGCTTTCACCCACAACCATTCCAGATTATGAGCTCAATATTCGTATTGATGCCGAACTGAGAAACTACCAACAGGCTGGTGTAAACTGGCTTTCCTTTTTGAACAAGTACAAATTACACGGCATTCTGTGTGATGATATGGGTTTGGGAAAAACACTTCAAAGTATTTGCATTCTGGCTGGCGATCATCACGCACGTTCGGTACGATATTCCGCGACGAAGTCGGCGGATAGCGTACCCCTACAATCATTAGTGGTGTGCCCACCAACGTTGACAGGACATTGGGTCTATGAGGTTGAAAAGTTTCTTCCCGATAAAAATTTGAAACCGATTGAGTACCATGGCTCTCCACAGGAACGCGAAAAACTTCGGCAAAAAAACAAAGATTACAACTTATTCGTTGCGTCATATGATATTGTACGCAAAGATGTATTTTTCTTTCGTTCCATAAATTGGAACTATATCATTCTTGACGAAGGACATGTTATTAAGAATGGTAAAACACGAACTAGTCTTGCTGTGAAGCAGCTGAACGCCAATCACCGCCTTATTTTGAGTGGCACGCCGATACAGAACAACGTTCTCGAGATATGGAGCCTATTCGATTTTCTAATGCCTGGTTTTCTGGGCACCGAAAAGCAATTCACTGCCCGGTTCTCAAAGCCAATATTAGCTAGTCGCGATCCAAAATGCTCGCAGAAAGAGCAGGAAGCTGGAGCGTTGGCGATGGAAGCATTGCATCGTCAAGTACTGCCATTTGTATTACGACGCATGAAGGAGGATGTCTTGGATGATTTGCCGCCAAAGATTACCCAAGATTACTACTGCGATCTCAGTCCTATCCAGGCGCAGTTATATGAAGACTTTTCCAAGAGTCATGCGCATCAAACATTGCAGGTAGTGCGAAGTTTAATGTTACTTCAATACAATATAAATTTAATCGTTTGAATTCATTTTAGCAATCACTGCATAACGGTGCGACAGCTAGTTCTATGCAGGGCAACACACATATATTCCAGGCGCTACGCTATTTGCAAAATGTTTGTAATCATCCAAAGTTGGTGCTGACGTCAACGCATCCGCAGTACTCAGTAATTATGAAAAAATTAAAAGAACAAGACTCGACGTTGGAGAGCATAGATCATTCTGCCAAGATGCCTGCGTTAAAGTATGCATTTATTGTTCGCAGATACCCCTCATCTGCTTACTGAATGAAATATCTTCTTTTCTCTTAATTAGGCAACTGCTTCTGGATTGTGGCATTGGCGTCACCCAGACGCAATCAACTGAAATTGTGATTAATCAACATCGGGCGCTAGTGTTCTGTCAATTGAAGGCAATGTTGGACATTATTGAATTTGATTTGTTTCGGAAGACCATGCCCGAAGTGTCCTTTTTACGTCTTGATGGTTCAATTCCTCCTAGCCAACGACATTCAGTCGTTACAAGGTTCAATAACGATCCGTCAATTGATGTATTGCTATTAACAACGCAGGTCGGTGGACTTGGCTTGAATTTAACTGGCGCCGATACAGTTATCTTTGTGGAACATGACTGGAACCCTATGAAAGACCTACAGGCTATGGATAGAGCTCATCGAATTGGGCAACGTAAGGTGGTCAATGTTTATCGCCTAATTACTCGTGGGACACTCGAAGAGAAAATTATGGGGTATGAAGTTTTACTGTTTCGCATGAATTCAAAATTTGACGATGTTCTTTGCATTAGGTTGCAGAAGTTTAAAGTTCAGACTGCAAATACCATCATTAGTGGTGATAATAATAGGATGGAAACAATGGGTACAGATCAACTTCTGGATCTATTCTCTCACAAAGCTGGCAATAGTTCAAATGACGGTAGCGTTGCCAGTGGCAGTGGTGCTGGGCGGAGTTCTGCGCGCTCCATTATTGATGATTTACCTGAGCTCTGGGATGATAGGCAATACGAAGACGAATATGATTTGACTCAATTCATTTCAAAACTTGAAGGCTAGTTCATTACAATGCTATTTAGCTTACTAGTTCTGCCGCGTCGTCGTTACGTGCAAAGTGGCTTCATATTAATTACTTTTCGATATATACTTTGATCACTGTTATATAAACCAAAGTCAGGAAGAGATCGTAAGCAATAAATAATTCTGGAAACTAGTAGTCATTAAGCCAAGTCGTTGTTACATGTGTGCAAAATAAAGTACTACTATTGAGTTGGTAATTAATTATACAACTTTTATTATATATACTCGGTTGTTATATTTTCTATATATTTATAGTGATAAAGTTACAGCTAATTCGGTAACACTCAGTCAATTTGACTTACAAGTTATATGGTTATTATTTTAGTTTAAAATCTCTTTAATTGTTACATGATGGAATTTTTTACGCAAATGGTCTATCTGCTAAATTTTAAGAAATACATACAAATTGAATGCTATGTACGTAGATTACAATTCATTTACAAGTTGTTGGAACTTACATCTTTAAAGTAGCAGTTCTCGCTACTAGTAACGATCTCGTACATGCTCCTTCATTTCTACCGTTGGGTTCCTTACAATTATAGTAAGAGTTAATGCGGAATATAGTGAAAACAACTTACACATATTGGATCAATTTATAATTGGATATAAACTTATTGATATAATTATGTTTTGATGACATATCGCATCAGGTTTGGTTCGCTGTGCGCACCCTTATCGTGGCACACAATATGGACAATCTGAAGGTTTTCCGACCTGAACAAATCTGCGAATATCTGTTTAATATCTAAATATTTTTCAAGATGCGACCTGCCATCGGTCCGAATGTTCGAGACTGCGTGCACAATTGATGGTATAATACTTCGGGAACGTTCAATCCTATGGTCCAAATTCCATGTCTGAAAAATGATGCGCTCCTCATAGCTGCGGTAGGGATTGATGACGTGCACTCCTAAATGCAGACAGGCGTCCTTGTCCCACCGCCCTTGGCATTGAAAACTTCCTTGCCAGTTGCACATAGCATCGGACAGACGTCGATCGAAGTAACAACCGAAGTACTGGGAGTCCTTGAGGGCTGAATTCAGTTCGATGCACAAAGCGTGTACATCATTGGCAGGCAGGTTCCGGTTTTTCAGCAAATCGTCCTTGGTAGCGTAGTAGTATTTTTTTATTCTGTCCTGAGATCGCCTAAACATATATTCTTCTTTGGTTTTTGATCGGCTCGCTACACCTAGATGCCGAAGATTATTATGCGTGATAAATTATATTAATGCTTATAATAAAATATGAAATTCTTTACTAAGAAGACACAGAACATCAAGATTACGCCAACTGCTCGACAAAAGTTGTGCATTACAAATACTCACCCTGAAACCAGTCAGGATCGTCTTCTTTGCTGCTCATTAGCGTCCGGTCTTCGTCGACTTCCTTCAAGACCTTCGCAAGAGTGTAAACTTTATTCTTCATTTGTTCCGTGAAAAATTCTTGCACCTTTTCCCCAGTGTTGAGGAAATCAAAATTCACCTCGCGAATTGTGCGGTAAAGAATTTCTGCGTCCGTTTGAGCGCGCTGACCATTCCTCACCCAGATAAGTAAAGTTTGCGGTGGCAAGGTATTAAATTCTTCATCGGTTCTTA
The DNA here is from genome assembly GCA_030264675.1 of Anaulacaspis nigra. Lineage (NCBI taxonomy): Eukaryota > Metazoa > Arthropoda > Insecta > Coleoptera > Staphylinidae > Anaulacaspis > Anaulacaspis nigra. The sequence continues at coordinate 42,688 of JARJDV010012397.1, forward strand.
TGAATAGGCCGTCACGTGTTTGGAATATCACGTCAGTGTCAGTACCGGAGAGTTTGAACTTGTTGATTGTTTTCTTACGTAGCTCCTCTAGATTCTCAACAGCAATGCCAACACGTACCTTGCGCTCGGAGTCGGTAACTTTAAATCCTTTCCTTTGTGCCATTTCTTTTACCTATTAATTAAATACAGACAGTGTACAGTCAAAAGGCTGAAGTTTGCTGAGGAAATAACAAAATACGCGTTTCGAACAAGCCACTCTACAAGCGACCAGCGGGCGACTACTGGAGAAACCAAACAAAAAGCGTCTAAACGGCTGACGCTGCGGACACACTCCACGCACTCCCACCTAGTTCACGACAAGGAAATTCAGGTGGTTGCTTTAAATGGGTCAATGTCATGCTCTCATTTCGCGAATAACCGAAGACTACGGCTGATACGATTTAAATTCAAGGCCAAATTCAATTGTATTAATGTTAAATTCTATTTACGAGAATATGATGTTGGATAATCTCTTCTAGAAAATCTTGACTGAAATCTTTTTAAAAATCGGACGCGAGTTACAAGAAAAAAGTTTTAACCAACAATAAAAACATGAAATTGAATTATTACTGGCTTCTACGATCTAATAATAAACAATAGCGTCGTGGTTTCCCATCTGATCAGGTTCGGCGTATATTAAACAAATTGATTATTTACGTATCTTTGTTGACAATATTTGTTTGCGTATCTCATATCGTCAAACGCTCCCTGTTTAATGTTTTTCATTAATGCTGGAGTGGCAGATGGTTCCCACTTTGGTGATGCCGTGTGTACGTCGCATATCTGTGCCATGTAATCAATCAATCAATTACAAATTATTTATGGATAAATTATTGTTCGTTACACACAATGAATACAGATTAGCTTAACGTTTAGTCCGAGCAAGACCATGGGCAAAGGGTTCTTGTCAAATTGAAGATGGCTACTTTTTGCAATTCATCTAATTTTACGGTAATGATTAAATTATATTTTTACGTTGAACATCAACATGTTTCAAATATGTTCAGCAAGTAATAACAAAAGGTGCACTGCCTCAAGAAGTTACGCATCTATCGTCCACAGAACGCTTAATATTTGGGATTATTTTCTGTCTACTATTTTTATTTTCATGCATTGGAAATGTGGCGGCGGTATTTGTGACGACACGTAGGTGAGAGCTCTTTAACATTTTACAATCAATTAACCCTTTGCACTCCGCGCGTTTTTCGAGCAA
>JARJDV010012408.1:0-46949 GCA_030264675.1 Anaulacaspis nigra
AAAAAATATTTATATCATTACAAAGTTTATTAGCTGCACTTCCTATTGATCCAAATAACAAGAAATTGTTCGACTTTGACGCTAAATTGATTGTTGACTATCCATCCAATGAAATAATATTTGCGAAATCATAAAACTCAGTAATTCCTTTATCTGATAGTAATTTTTTTTTACAAAAATATCTTTATTTAATTTATTAACAATTTCCCCTCTTTGACCAATGTGCAGAAAGAAACAATGTAAATACAATACATCGCGCAGTTGCTCTACTTACCATGCAATATTTTTCCCACAATATTAAGCGCGAGAAGGGTAGACTTACGCGGACTAACAGCATACAAAATCTTAATTGCTGACTTTCGTTAAAGTATTGATAAATAAATTTGTTTAATTTTTTAATAAGGTATGATAATTTGATTATTCTACTATATCATGTAGAACACAAAATTACAATCGAACTATCCATTTCTAAGGTATAAACAATTAGCAGAAAACTTTCAAGAAATCACCACGTTGCTTCCTAAACAACCTCACGCTTGCAGTATTAATGGTCAAACTCAAGATGCACCATTAGAAACATAAAAATGGCCATCGAATGCAATTAAATGATTTTTGTTCCCATTCATTCCTATTCCAGCGTCTAATTACACTGCGAATTCAAATAGACATCGGCTTTAGTTGGTGGTTTCTAATGGGGTTCTAAAGTACTAAAAGAATGAAGAAATGTCTCATAGCCCTTAGCTGGACGAAGGAAGCAACCCTATTTGTAACCTCCACGTGGTAGAACACGCAAACATCAGAATAATGGGTAGCACAAAGGGAACCCGAATTGTTATCGAGATATCCTTCCATGAGATCTGGAGAACAAAAGGAAAACACAACATTAACCCGATATTTCAAAAAATAACATGAATAAATGGACAAATTGAAACATGTTATGGAAAACATCCATTAGTGGACATCATTCAAACAAGGAGAAGAATAGTGCACTGTAGCTGAGATTTATAGATTCACTTAAATATAAAAACCAGCTGCATTTACTTAACAACACCTAAAAGACGTTAAATTAAACCTCAATCAACTTATCTAAACGTCAGATTCTAAGTAGTGTTATGAATCATTAATAAATTGATTAGTTATTCAGCGAATTTCCAACATTATGACAGATCTGTTTGCATCACAACTAAAAACGAATATTGATTCTGCTTTATCACGACTCCACACTTGGATATAGCTCCAATGATAAAAGAGTCAGTCAGTGACAAATTGAAATTCAAATGATCCATTTTAGTTTACTTACGTAGTTGACCGCAGTAAAAATAGACGATAAACAATAAATAGATATTACATACTACGATGAGTGTTTGTCAAAATGTTATTTCCTTCTCAATCCCCAATCAACAACAGAAAATTCCAGAAGGTGCTACACTAAATGAATCTAATCAATATTATAACTATGTAGTATCTAATTTCTACAGTCATATCCCATATAAATTATTCAAGAAACCACTCTCCCAACCTCCACTAGCATTCTGAGCGCTCACTGTATATATTAAACATGTATATGTATAACTTATTGAGTCTATTTATAGTTGTTTATAAAAATGCATTAATTAGAATCGTTCAATTGTCGTAGTTATACAGCACGAATGCGAAAACATTTACTACGTCGCCAAATAACTTACCTTTGATAAAAAAAATTCCCCATATTTTCATCCAACAATCAACAACAATTTCATTGAATTCATTATTGCCTCAATATCGTCATATCCCCCTGATAAAAATAGAAAAACAGATTAAAACTCTTTGTATAATCGCAAATAGCACGCGGAAATTATATAAATCAGCAGACACACGTGATACCAGTCGAGAAACAAAAACATAGCGCTCAGCAGAAATGTGACATGATACACGTTTCACGGATATTTTCCATGTTTTATGCATATTTTATGCGAAGCCAATCATTTCCTCTACAACGCGTGTACAAAGTGATTAAACAAAACGTACGCAATAATTAGTTATGCGTCTTATTACATTATGCAACGCAACAAACTAAGCGCGTTTGATTTTTATAATTTCCTACGCACTATTTATGAATTTACACATAATTATCATACTTACCTAATTGGTTATTTCGTACTTGTATTTGTTTGCACAGCGCATTGATCAAACTTTAATCTACACTTATAAATAACATCCAGTTCTATCAATATCTATTTTAAGACGTTCAATTATTAATCAATCAATTCATGTGCGCCAATAATGATCCAGTATTCTTTGAATCGTATTCGTCATCGTGCTTCGCACAAGCGTAATTTATTCGCATATTGTATTATCATTTGCAACTTCCTGTGGTGGCATCGACTATCACGTGAATCACGTGGTGACTCCACGTTACTTCGAACGTGCCGCGTATCATGTCTTTCAATCGCCGTCTACGACACACAGTGGTTTCTTTTCCACCTCCCCATTTTCTTTAAAATTAAGATTTTCGAAAAATTATTTTACTAATCGATACTCCATTAAATTCTTCATTTAAATACCTAAAAATTATTTTTGTATTTAAGTTCAAAATCAAGCTCCAAATTCCTTCCAACTTTCAAATCAAATATTCCTATGATTATTACAAATTTCGCCAAACTTTTTTCACCTTATTTTGGTCTTATTTTGAAAATTATTGATAATTTTCTTGGATATGAATAATAATTTACGAGTACATGGCAACATTTAAGACAAAGTGACCACTGTTTAACGACATGCGCACGTTTGAACGATGGAAAGTCTCCACGCTTTTTGAAAAATGCGCGCGCACGATAAAACTGGATAATTGTATAACGCTCACGTGCCCCCATTTTCGCGCATTTTCGCATTGCACGCATATTATGAAACAATAACAGGCGCAGTGATTACGCGCAACCTCATATATAATTGAATACCGAATCTCGTTACGCGCTATCGCGACGTTGCCTTGCTTGCTCCATAAAAAAACGGTGTAAATGCAATAAGTAAGTGTACGCTATCGGCGTAATGTTATCACGCGCATTAATAGCAACAATTCCTAACCGAATTTCATATGCATATTAATGCGCGATGCTTGCGCAAATAGCTCTTATATAATGTCAACAGACACATAATGTGCTCGCGCGCACTGGATTAGCAAGGAGAGAGCGTTCGCTGTAATTTCCACATACGATTTATTTGGCCGCACGAATCTAATTATGAACGATGCCAACTCCGATGTTGTTATTGAATGCGTGTATGTCAAGATCAAGGACTCTACAAGCACCGACTGTGCGTGTATGTCTCGTATATTATTGCTACATTGTTGTATTGTTTTTCGGGCCGATAACGTAATTGTTCGTTTATCGTGCATTTTTATCGAAGCACATGTGTATAAATACATTGGCGTCGCATAGTTACAGCGCCACCGCCACTGCTACTGAATTAATACATGTAATAAAATAAATGTGTGTTATATCGCTCTATCCGCATTTCTCTGCATTCGTAATGCGTAATGTGTGTCTGCCGAGAGACGCGAATGATAGCCTCTCCTGCTGGTTCGTTTTAAATGTCACGAACGCCAAATGTATAAATACCACCTCCTTCATTCGCTTTTTTAATGGTTCGACAATATTATCGCGAAATTTATGTATGCTAAATCACTATTAATAGCCATTAGTATGCAGTGTACGTAGGAATATCATGTAAATTCCAAAAATTGCGCATGGGACGATTCTGCTATTGACATCAATTTCTAGATCCATACTATTTGCTATTTGTTTTAATACAACTAACTGATTTCCAACAAACATAATTTGATCCCATCCACGTTAATTTGCTTTGAAAAGTGAATAATTTGATCACAATTAACACTTTCTTATTTTAGCTTAGTTTGATTTTGTTGCATCTACGAATTTCTTATAAAAAATCAAAAGTCAACATAATAATTTCATTAAAAATTGTTTTCATGTCATAATTATTATTTTTCCTATTTTTTGCTCTGTTATCGTCAATGTACTTCCCCATAATTGTTTAGTAAGTTCAATTGCCACTTTACACATCAATCATATGACATTTATAGACCAAATTCTTTTCTTATATGCGAAAAAAATTTCTAGCATTTTACGGTAGCGAGAAGTGACTAAAATATTTTCGGTAAAGCGTGCGAAAAAAGAGTTTGATGTACTTGAACAAGTTGGATTAATTAATGAATCGCGACAGTGCCTGATTTAAGCACTTCGGTTTGGGCGTCCTTCCAAATACGGGCGGCGCAAACAAATATAATAATTAATTAAATAGCGATATGCTAATAATGGTGCTCGCAGCGTTGTTCCCATTGCCATTTCAGCTTTCGCTCTCTCGTGCGCGTATCGCGAGCGCGGAGTGCGCGGTGATAATCATAATCGCGGAATGCGTACGTGCCGGCGCGCGCTCACGTGTTGGCTAGCGTGCCGGCTGGCTGGTGCTGAATGTGGGCACCCGATCACGATGATGATGATTATGATGATGATGACGACGATGTCGATGCGCTCGCGCCCGCCACATTCATGCTTTCGTACGTATCGCGCGAATACATGTGAGTCGCACACGATACTTTGCGATCGCGAGCGGGCAACAGGCAGGAGACAAGTACGACTCGCACAGTCGTCGGCGTCGGCATGCGAGAGCAATACACACATTATAGCACACATATTATTATTTCAGCGTCAACATTGAGTCGCGATTGAAACGCAGTCAACAACATCGTCGGGGCCGAGCCACGATACGCGGACTGGGTTTATGAAGTGCCGCGAGCTGCTGCGCGACCAGAGTTGCTACAACTTTTTTACTTTAAGGTGTCGTCGTATCGCGAGTGCCAACGCGAAATTTTTGCGCGCGCGCCACCGGTCATTTTTAGTGCGAGGAAACTGTGCGTCCCAACTAGCCGATGCGCGATGGAAATGCGATCATTCTGGGAGGATAACTCGCTGCAGCAACACGTCAAGTATGAGAGGTGAGCATCCTATGCGGCTACGCTGGTCAAATAATGATGCAATTTGTGCGCATCTCGTGCGACACTAATCAACGTCGGACGAGAAGGATGTATTACGCTCGCACCATCCGCCGGCGCGTATAATTTTATTTATAGCGCATTATTTTCATTTCACTTTGGCCTGGAGGACATCAACATGTTGTGCTCCATCGCGTCCACATCCACACGCATACCTCAACGTATATTCGGAATCTTCATCGGTAGCAAAGTTTCCCAATTAACGCAGCGTTTACGACCACGACCACTTTGTAATCTGCTTCGCTAATCAATCGCAGCTCCCGTGCTGCGCGTAGTTGCTGCTCCGGCTGTCTCGTCAATCAATTGCAAAGTGTGTCGAAAGTGTCCCACTCTCTCACGCGCCGCGTTCATTTATTGTCCGCACGTGCATCGTGCGCCTACAAAATAAACAACGGATGATACTAAAAATAGCTAAATACAATGCGCGCTCACTACACAATCAGAGGCACGTAAAAACGTCAAAGCGAACTAAAATATGCTCATTGGATTATTAATTAGCCAGAGCACACATGCATAGAGCGTCGTATCTGCTGCATGCGCACGATTGCAAACGTGCGCGCAACGTTTGCACAAATTGTAATGTGCGACATGCACATCCGCAACGTGCGCGTGCAAAGTGTTTTGGATTTCATTCTCGTTTGGCAAACGGCTCGGCTTGCCAGAAAAAACATTCATTTTCGTTTTCAAAAACTACTTTCTCATTCGCGCAAGTGTTTTTGTAAACAACCAGCTCGTAACTTGATGTTTTGCTATGCAATGCATCATCCACGCACTTGCGATTGCGTTCATTACGCGCCTTAAAGTTCGCACGAAGCAATCAATAAATCATTGTCGCCTCGCTGGACGCGCATGCATAGCGTACACACCGTCGATGGGAATCATCTCGTTTCGTGTCGAGGTTATCCAATAAAGTTATTAAAAAGTTTGCTAATACCACCCATCGACCATAAATAGCCAGCGCATAACGACCTTGGTTGTCTTCTCGTTGCAAAACCGAAACGAAAGTCAATTAGAGTACGTTAACATCAAAGTTCAATGACTAATTATACCGATTATTATGCTATAATAATTACTTAATGCATGTTTTCGCACGTTTAAGTTTTTTTTTCATTATCATCGTCCGTTAAGTGCAATTGTTTTCAATGAATGCGCGAGCATTGAAAACGTTTCTCGTGACTGCAATCGAATCGAATCATATGATTGAGATTTTGAAATGAGTGCGGTTAGACGAAAATAACAAATTACTCCATACAAATGTCAAGTGTGTTTTGACATGGAAAACGCGCTCGAGTCTGATTTCCGGTTCGATAACGATCGATGCATATAATAAATGTAATGTAATAATAATACCTGATATACTCGCGCAGCGCAAATACTCTCAAGGCGCACACTCGAACGTTATGAAAAAAATATCGCGTGGCATCTTTGAGAAACGCACTTGGAAATGAGCCCGTAAAGTTAGTTAGTTAGTAAGTTATCATCGCATGTTGAGTTTATAAATGTAATCAATAATGAATGGATTACATGTTATTATCATTCAGCTCGACTTGTGTAAAACGTCGACGTGCACTTGTTGTTTTTCCAATCATTTTAGCATTCTAAGTATACCCAAGGTCGTCACTGACGTAAATACTATTTGGTACGATAACTCTATCAGTTAGAAAACTATCAAAACTATCACTCGTTCAATTCACACACACACATTTCTCATTTGCTACCTGAGTATGAATGCTCGGGCAATTTGCATTTCGTAAACGTTGTTATTTATGTAAATAGCGTCGTGGGTGAACGAATGTGTGATTTTTTGTGGATTTATTTGCAGTAATTCCAATGATAACATTCCTCCGCGCTCCCGTGAGCCCTATTACTGCGAAGCGGCTAATTTGAACTTTGCCACCGGCGATGATGACTGCATGGATTATGCGTACAGAAAAACACAGGTGCGCGTTTCCCGACAGGATCCCATGTCGCATCGAATCATTGAGAAACGGAGACGCGACCGCATGAATAATTGTCTCGCGGACTTGTCACGTCTCATTCCCGCCGAGTACCTGAAGAAGGGGCGCGGGCGTGTTGAGAAAACTGAAATCATTGAGATGGCAATTAAGCACATGAAACATCTACAATACCTCAATCATTACCGCTTGGGTTATCAGGAGTGCGTGTCAGAGACGATGCGATTCATGGTTGAAGTGGAGGGTCGATATCCTCGCGAATCATTCTGTGTGCGACTATTGGGCCATTTGCAACAGCACTGCGATAATATCTGTCGAGGCACGACTGAGCCGCAGATGCCGGCAATGGCCACAGATAACGCAAGCATTCCAACGGGAACAAATACCGAACCCAAAGTTGAGCCAAACAACAACTATGAACATGAGCATGAGCACGAACACCATCATGAATCTACAAATGGTCTCAATGAAATCGATGTCGTCTCCGACGAGAAACCAGAGTGTGCGTCAACAATGCAAGACCATGGAGGAAACGGCTACAAATATAAAAACGATATTAAGTTGCGCTTCTCACAGGAGAAGAAACCCAAATTGAGCAACCGTAGAAATAGTACACCCATAAGTATGGATAATCAAACATGGTAATGTCATACATATTTCTCGCTGCTCGCGTAGGTCGTTCATTATTAATTCATGGTTTTTCCGGTATTTTTATAGTTCAAGCATTGGGTCTCCAACACCCATTCATAACGAAATTCCAATGAAGCCACAGGTGGACCACGATCACGCTGCACCACCGTGGACGCTCGGTAATCTAACGCCTGCCTCCAATGACCATAATGGTAACACGCACCATCCTCAAATTCAACGTGATGTCAAATCTCCGCTAATCAGCCATCATCTAAATGGGCATGATAAACTCAACTTTTGCATACCTGCGTTTATATTGCATACAAAGGGCTCGTACTACATCCCCATTACGCTGGATTATCAAACTGTGCTACCGCATCTCGGCGGTTACGATCTGCTAGGTTCACTCAGTCGCGATGTCGTCCTGCATCCAATCGCCATCAATGTTAAATTCCAACAGCAGCCGCTCAATTTGCAACAGCCAAAGAAAGCTTTTGATAGCACGTTACCTAACTGACACGTGCAACGTGCCCAGTGTGGAATACATGCATAGGCACGTGTCAAACACTCAACGATTAACGCTCGTGGAACACGTAACAAAACTGTGATTTATTCAAAAGACTGAGACAGATAGTGTAACAAAAAATTAACTGGTATATGTTACCCATGAACATCATGTAAGGTAATGAACGATAACGTGAATTAATAATTAATAAACGTCTTTTCCAAAAAACTTGCGTTTGCACATTATGTGTTCTTCATCAGAATCGTTGGTATTTAATTCGCTCTCGCTAAGCAACCTGCGTTTAAGCGGAGGCATGTTCAAGACTGGACGAAACTGTGAAGGGGAGGCATGTTTACTCGTGGAAGACATGTATTGCTTTCCTTGAGTTTCAATACTCTTCCGTTTATTACAGAGAACAACACTCTTTCGTGGCTTCGAGGTTGCCGTGAGTGTCTTATATTCGTCCTTGTGATTAAACGAATGTACATTCAATGTGGGTATCTTTGGATCATAAACTGTTCGTTCATTCTTGTTTGACTCCGGTGAAAACAACTGGAATGATTTTGTTGCTCGTTTAGCTGCAGTTTTATCAAAAGACAACTTGGATGTATTTGGTGAAGAGATATTTATATTTATTTCAGTTGAAGTCGGTGTCTTTTGTGGTGTTCTACGTAAAATACCGGCCAGTCTACTTGGATTTAAAGGAGAGTCGTACCCATCGTCAATAGGTTCATCTTTTACTTGTATCTTATCATTAAAAGTGTTGATGGGGGGGATCATTGACTCCTTATCGTGTAGTAAGGATTTTGAGTAACCCAATTGCTCCTGCATAGATGTCTCTCGATTGTGTAGACTGCGATCGACAACCGATTTATAAGTTGCCAATTCTTTCTCTAGACGACTAGATTTTTCTTTCTCCTTTTCAAGTCGTGTTTGAATATTTCGTATGATAGCATCATACCGATTCTGTACTTTTTGCATATTCTGCTTGTGCTTCTGAGTTAATTCATTGATGCGACTCTCATATGATAAATCTAAGCGTAAAAGATTATTTTAATGCACATAGCAAATTGGGTTTGGATAAAGCAAAAAACTAAAAAGGGAAATTCCGTTACCTTCCATTTTATCTATACTTTGCATATCGTCTATTAATGATGAAACACGACTATCATAAGTGTTTTTCAATTGTTTTACTTGCAATTCCCAATATGTCCTCTCCGCTTCAAGTTCGGCCAACTTTTTCTCCTTGTTGTTGTAATTACGCTGCACCACTTTTATTTTAGCTACAAAGTTTAATATTAGCATTATTTCTACACACAAATGGTGGATTTAGATACCTTGCAACTCAACCAAATTATATTTACTTTTCGAGGCCGCGAGTGATTGTTCTAATAACTCAGTATAGCGCTCCCGAATCTCATCGCGTTCGTGTTTTAAATCTTTAAAGACATTACTAACGTCTTCCGCAGTTTTTGACAAAGGTGGAAGATTTTCAAGTCTATTAAGTATCTGTAATGTATATACCTATAGCTTGTTTGTGTTTAGTTTAAGTAAACAAACCTTATCAACTTCACACTCCATCCTTTTTAAAATTGAATGCCCAACAAACAGATCACATATACAAAATGATAAAAATATCATATATATAACCTAGGAACTTAAGTTTCAAAGTTGTAAAATTAAAAAAACACTGTTTTATTCTAGCAATTGTTTTTATTCAATACAAGTAATTAATCTAACAATAATTTGATAACTGTATTGAGCCAAAGCACTGAATAATTAATTATTCTTTTCCATTAGTGATAATTACACAAACAAGTGAAGTTGTCTATTGAAGAAATTCATTTAAACGCAACAATGAGTTCCACAAGCACCGTTTTCCACTCATTCTACCCGTTCGCGATTATTTCTTTTGCTTTCGCATTGGAAAAAGTGCAAAAAGTTGGATCTACTTACCAGACAAACACATGGTCCATTTATATCTCAATAGCAAATGGCGTTCTCTTCGGAATTAGCATTTACGTCTCGTATTTAAATATGGACTCGATGAAACTGGATACAAGTGGAGTGAATTTCTGGAGTATGCGTGTATTCATTCTAGCGAATATTTTTCGTTTCGTATCGATTCACATTTTGAGATTGATAAACCACACGAAAGAATTACAATTATACGTGGCCATGGACGAATTCGATTCGAAATTACTCAGTTTGGGCAAAAGTTACGATATTACAATGGCCAAGAAACGCATTAAACGCTACGGCATTGCGGCAATTCCAGCTTCACTCATCGTCCACATCCTTGGCGAGATTTATAACATAGCAATTGGGTCAACGAAATTTATTCTGCCCATTTTTCTCTCGCGTTTCCTAATTTCTTATGTAGGCATTTTGGCCAAAATCCAATTCTACCTGTGGTGTCTCGCCATCACCGAACGCTTCGTAATGATCAACGACCTCCTCGAGAAACTGAAACAACGCTTCCAGACGAACAACATGTTTGTGGTCAGCGTTTACAAATACGAGCAATCAATCGAAAAATACGGTGATTTACACCGTGAGTTGACAAGTCTTACACGCAGAATGAACGACATGTATCAATTTGATATGCTTTGGCACTTCTTCATTATGTTCATTGTCATTTTCACGAATGGTTATTACTCCACATATATGATGCTCCATAGTGCTGCCGAGGATTACAGCCAGATTTCAATGATTTCCAATGCTACTTTCGTCTTTCTAGAAGTAATACTTAGCATTAAATCGAGCACGGACTTGTGCAATGAGGTTTGCATTATAACAAAACAGATGTATTCTTGGATTCATTATTTATTCATCACTATTTTTAGAGTTATAAGGCATTAGAGATTTTCAATAATCTAAAAGTAGATCCTGATGACACTTCAACTCAGCGCTTGGTAAAATATGATCTTAAAAAATAGTCATAAATTTAGTGATCTGTAAATTTGTAGGTGATTTCATCGATTTTTGAGTTAAAAGAGAATCGTTTGGAGATAACTGCATGCCGATTCTTCAACATTAATTATTCGACTCTTGCTGTCATGGTAACCATTATAACCAATTATGTGTTTATTTTATTGCAATTTGAAGATTCAAACGGCCCGTCATCGTTGTCGATCACTGAAATGCAAATGAACGAGTCAACTGAAACGACTTTAACAGATATGGCATATTCAATGCCATAATTTCATCAAAGTTGCTACATTCATAGTAAAAAAGTAGCAAAAATTGCAAGTGCTACATAAATTAGTTATTACTTGTTTATTTGCATAACAAATTATGCATTCTACATTAATTAAAAACTGGAATTGTAATGTGATAAAATATTATCATTTAATATATAAATGAATGAAACGCATGTTTATAATGCTTAATTAGTTTGCACTCATAATTATGTGTACTTTAGCTAAATTGATATCGATTTTTTCGTTGCTCCACTTCACTAAGGCACAATGTCCATTAAGCGACAACTGGTCTGTAATAGAAAGGGAATTGTATGTTCCCGAATTAGATCATATTTCTGTTGGTAACTAAATGATATATGTTTATGCTTGCCCAACGATATTTTCACGTGATTCTTATGTTATTTTCGGAAAGTTCTGGAAGAAGAACTGCAATCATATTTTGAATACGTTGACGCTGAAGTGACTCAATGTCCTGATCTTCGTGAAGCACCCTATTCTATGGCCAGTGCTGGAATTTCAGGAAATACACGGTTATTAAACATTGGACATTTATCTAATATAGTCCCATTGGTAAATCGCAATAAAACATACAAATTAGTTGACATGGCTACTCTGGCAGAAGTAAGAAATGGATATATATTTGGAGGAGGTGGAGGACCGTTTCGGCAAATGGGATCAAACTGTGAAGTAATTTGTTGACCCAGGTCAGTGCATATTTTATGGGAAAATGTTACAGGGAATTTTCAATTATCATGTGCAAAATTGTGAATTGGAACAACACTCAACTATTGCCATCATCGATCGTGAATCACCGAGAGGCTTCACTGTCCGTCGATTAACAAATGACTACACTGATGTTGGAATTGCAGCTACGTTATTTGCATCCTCTGGGGAACGACAAAATGTATGAATTTCTGTTTTGGTTTATAGGTTAGGTTCGGTAATTTATCTATGATCATGTACAGATTGTTCGTATAAACGTTCGAAGGCGTATTAACAGTACCTTTGAGATAACACATGGAATAAGAAGTATACTAGCTAGTCACTTTGGTCATGATTATCCGGTTGGTCTTGGAATTATTATCGTAGTTCGGGAGGCAACTTGTCGTGTACAAGTGATGCCCGATTTTTCCAATTCACCTATCTATGGAGGCTCCAAAGGCTTCTTCAAGTGGGTTCATTACTTCAACATGTCTTCACCGCTAACATTATTAGGCACCTTAGTCACTGAAGACTTGGTAAACTGTTAACTATATTTTGACTTACACCTGTACTTACACTTTTTCACGCAGGGTTACGATTTATACTCACCGCATTTTCACGTTGTAAGCAACCACGGCGAAGCCGGACATTGGCACTATGATTTATCACCTGATACCGTTGAATACGAAATTCTTATCAGTCCCGGCGAAAGATTATACGTTATCGACCATCCGGAAAACACAATATAAATGTACGTGAATATTGCACTAACTCTTACGCCGAAGACAACTCACTACTGATATGTTATCAGATTAAAGTATATTTTACTAAAATTGCTAACAGCGACCTCATGAAGTTGTGATCCTAAGTATGTTTGTATCGAGAAATGAGTGTAAACTGTTGTGATGCCAAACACGATTACAATAATAAACCTACAGAAATCTGTACAGTTATCAAACAAGCATTTAGATTACTTGCCTTTGACAATTGCCAAACTAGTGAATTTGTGCACCTTTTCAGTGGTAGTGGTTTCGCTTACTTTCAAATTATTCGCCCGCGAATGGAAGCATAACAATAATTATATGATGTCTGATGTGCCGTCGCGTCGTTTTGAGAAGTCTCTTGGACTGCTCACCACGAAATTCGTCAATTTGCTGCAGAATTGTGAAGGCGGAGTGCTTGATTTAAAATTGGTGGGTATCATCGCGAATCTAAAAAAAATGCTATTGTGTAAACACGTTCTAAATACTTGCTATCCTAGGCTGCTGAAGAGCTGGCTGTTCGGCAAAAGCGTCGCATTTACGACATTACAAACGTATTGGAGGGCATAGGACTGATAGAGAAGAAGAGCAAAAACAGTATTCAATGGAAGTATGTATTCATCAAAGAGCAATACTTATGTATGTATTAATCACTCAATCGTAATTTTGCAGACCATTTACTTATAAGGACACATTGCCAAACACATCTGATACTGAGATAGCCACCAAGGTGCTCAAATTGAAAACAGACATATCAAAGCTGGATACACTTGAATCAAACCTAGATTTACATCTTTCATGGCTGGAACAAAGCATACAAAATGTGACCAATGATAAGGAAATGAAGAGGGATATGTATGTGACCAAGGAAGACTTAAAAACAGTGGCAAATGATGATGATAGGATAATTGTTTTAAATATGCCACTGCAATCTACTGTAACTGCTGATAACACTATACATTCAAATGCCTATAAATTAAAAGTTAAATCAAAAACAGGCGTTATACATGCCTGTGTTAGCAAAGATGATCTTCATAAGAATGATGAAGTTGAAGAGACTGAAGATATCACAGAGGCCACATCACCCAAGCAAAGACGCCTAGATTTTGAAGATTATGATATAACAACAGCTGAGATTCTACTAAGGCATCCACATAACAATAAGAAGAAAAAGAATTATCAAAGTACGTTTTATCAATATGGATTATGCACATTCATTTTAATACTTTCTAATTGCAGAATCAAAATTTGTCCAGCTTGAATGTCAATCAAGAAAAGACTTCAACTTTGGAATGTTAGATACTGAAAGCGCTAGTGATATGTTTGATATTCCTAAGAAGACCACCTGAATAGTGCAAATGGACATTGTTGATATTGTTTTAGGGAAAGATACAATCTCAACAGAATTAGAAAAACAATATAATGCTACTAAAGTGAAAAGCCATGCTTGAGATGCCTGTGTATTTTTGTATATTGATTATAAAGAATACCATTAAGTTTAACACATAGGTAATTAAAGAAAAATATTTTTATTTCATAGAAGTGATTGCTTTTTATTTAATAAATACACCCAATCCAATTATATAATGGCAAATTGGATATTTTAAATATTGTTAGATGTGGGGGGCGCTGTAACCATGCGGCTCATAACCTACAATTCCATGAGATTTTCCAAAAAGAAAACAAATATTTTATAGAGAAGATAATGGCATTGCTATTAAAACAGTTACTCTCCAAATCATTCAGACGTAAGCATTATTTATTTGTTAATGATTATAAATATACTTACGCTATATTTTAGCAAAATTTCTACCAAGTTTAAGAAATGTGTCCACAAATAACACATTATCAAATTCCACGGCTGAACAAGAAAATAAAGATGTAGATCCAGATACTCCTATATTTGATATGGAAAATCCATATACAAAGGAAAAACTAATATGCATACTATGTAGGCATGGTATTGAGGTGGATTATAAAAATGTCAAACTGTTATCACAATTTCAATCACCTTACACTGGTAGAATATATGGTAGACACATTACTGGTTTATGTAAGGCACAGCAGGAAAAGGTTGAAAATGAAATTATTAAGTCACAGGGTGCTGGATTAATGGGTTATTACAATAAAGATCCCCAGTTCATAAAAGATCCACTACTCTTTGATCCAGAGAAGCCAATAAGACCTCATAGATTTTAAGATTGTTTCTATGTTATACACTAATTAAAGTTCATTGTAAATAAAATGAATTGAAATATGCATGGGTTTTATGTTTTATTGAAAATGGCAATATAAAAACAGGGCATGATCTCTAACTCTGAACAAGTGGCTTTTAAACAATTAGTGTTATTTGTTTCATACAAGTTTTGTTCAAATGAGCATAGAATAATTGAACTAGAATTCCAAATATTATAAACGAAATCTTTGTGAAAAGTGCTTTAACAATAAAAAGGTACACCTTTTAGAACATATTGTGAAAGGTATTACCAATTTGTTTTTAGTACTAATTAGTTTGCAACTTGATTATTTGATTTGCATGTAACAATGCAGCATTATTTAAAAATTGATATTTTTTACATGATAATTATAAAAAAATCAAGTGGCTTATGAATGACATGTATGCTATATGTACAGGTTCTAGATTACTGCTATGCTCCAAAAGCGTCGGAGGTATCCTATCATCATCATGTACTAAGCCATCATTATCTGTGCTTCAGTTGGAACAATTTCCAAATAATTTAAATTACAATGTGAATCGATAGGTGCGCAACCAAATATAATTAAATAACACAGCCCAACGAATTACAGGATAACCATGATTAATTGATTGATAAATGATTTAAAATATGATAAGTATGCATGTCGTTACCTGAGCAATAACCGCAGTATTAGTTGCGTGGAAGAAATAAACTCAATGAAAAATATATTGCGCGATTTGAATATGTCATGTTTTATGTACAATTAATTTAGATCGGCAGAAAAATGATTTGCTTCTTGTATAACAATTGATTATGTACCTATAATGATCGCGCGTGCAATGTATTCTACCTATTTACAAGCTGCACGCATTGCGCTAAGACATAACTAGATAACGACAATGGTCAAAGTTTGCGATTCCTGAGTTTGGCTTGCGCTTTACGTAACAAATTATCAAACGAATTGTCGTCATCCTGCGTGATTTTCGGATTTTGCAACCAGCCAAAGTCATAGCATAAATCCTCCTGCATATTATCTAAATCTGCATAGGACGTCTGACAGAACAAACGTCTTCCACCGAACCTCAAGTCGTATTGAGGATCAACGTCATCATCATTTGCATGTTCAATCGCTTCATACGCATCCTCTTTGTGAATAAACGTAACGAATCCATAGTTATCCCCATGCTGTCTGAAATGTACACTCACTTTGGAAATTGGCCCAAATCGCTTAAAACGACGATGTAGCTCATCTTTCGTTGTGCCATCTTCTATCCTGCCCACGTAAATTATACGACGTTCTTCAATAACTTTTAGCTGCTCTTGCATTCTCCGCCGCACCGGTGACGGTGTGCGGCTACCACCCATTGAATCATCATTCGAACTTGTCGACGTGTATGAACTCGAACTACTCGATGAACTCGTACGTCTTCGACGATACGTAGTTTTTAAACTCGTATGATCCGTCTGTACACTTATTGTGCTCATTTTCTTCTTCTTTTGCGTTGTATCAATAAACACAATCGTCTTATCTTCGCCATGCTCCACTTGCTGATCGGGTATCACAGGTTTCGGTTTAGGTAGATGCTCGACGATTGAACTGATAAGCGAATTCGGACTGATTTTCACTTGCGCATTTTGTAATATTTGTTCCACCTGCCCCCACGTCTCTTCAGTGTTCGTTCCCACACTTACCAGCGTTTTCATTATAATATGTTTTGGTGGTTTCACAGGCTCCGCATTGACGGCTTCTACTTTTACACGTATTGGCTCAGTCGAATCCGCCGCCACGGCTGGTATAATCGGTGGCAAACTTACGACATCCTTCTCTGAATTTTTACTATCCTTAATACGGTCATGTGCAAGCTTCATTAGCATTTCAGTGTGCTTCAAACGACGTGTATTTTCGTCGTCATCGTGCACCAAAGGTGAACCCTCACCCGGTTTGCTTTGTAAGCGCTTCTTATACTCTTCCAAATTCAATTTCTTTTTAATTGTATTCGTCTTCAACAACGATACCATCAACTTGCCATCTGAGCTCTTGACTGTAGGTTGTGTTCGAATAACCGTCTTTTCATCTTCTTCGCATGACGAAAAGCCAGAGTCTTTTTGTGATGCGGACGTACAATAGTCATGATCCAAATGTACGTTTTTGTTGTCTTTTATCGTTTCTGGTTTGTCGTTTATGCTATTTTCAATTGCTTTGTCACATTTATTGCTATTTGTGGTCACTACTGGCGTAATGGTTCTTGCTGGACTAACTTGCCGCGAGTTGGTCGTCGCAGTTGTTTTATCCTTATTGCTACTGTTGGCGATGCAGTTGCGGCGCTTTGTTGGTGCGATAGGTTCAATTACCGGCACAGCTTTGCGCTTTGATGACTGTCGTATCCGGTCAATTAAATCTACCGGAAGCTCATTCAAAATCTGCTTCGTCCTTTTGGTCTCATTGCTAGGAACTGGTGGCGCGCATGACGACGGTGCGTCAATTTTTCGTTTGGCTTTCGGCTCCGACTGTATATCGTTCTTTACTTTGACCGCCTCACCTTTTCTATTAACAACTGATTGGTCAGACTTTACCTTTTCAACGTGGAGATCCCTCGACTTTGCTGGCTGCTGCGAGAACTCCCTGAAATCCAAGTTACGCTTCGTATGCACCACCTTCGGCTTTGGCGGCGACTTGATGGGTGAGATCAGTTTCACTTGTTCGACAAAGACGTCCAAAGATAAGTCAGCTTCCAAGGCTTCATCTAAAATTATCAAATATCAATTATTATCACCGTCATCAAGGACAAAGTACAATTGAGATAAAAACCAACTGACCTCCATCGACTTGACTCGTGCTCACAATTTTTGGCTGCAATTCCATATTTGTGCTTTCGGTTGCTTCAAATTGTTCTAGTAAACTATTCAAATCGCCAGCTTGCAAAACAGGCGTTAAGTTATCGTCAACTGTTTCGACATCGATCGAAATATCATCATCTTCATTATCATCGCTAGAATCATCAACTAAATAACGGCCGCGTGCCATATCAATGCGTTTTCCTCCAAACTTTGGTACTACATCTCCAGAACCAGTATTCAAAACCTCAACGAATTCATCATCAGTAGCACTCTTCTCAGGACTTGAATGAAGTTCCACATGCTCTGTATCACTTCCATTTACATATTTAGTAATATCGAAATCTTCTTCTTGCATGCTCATGTCTAATTCACTACCCACAATGAATTTCGTTATGTCGAAACCCTCTGCTTTAATATCATCTTCAACTTGCAACTCATGAGCGCTCGTTTCAGAATTATCTTTATGAACCATCATATCAAGTGTAGATCCCACAAGACATTGTTCTGAAGGAAAACAAAGTTCAGTCTCATTGCCTACCACAAATGACATTATATCAAAACCTTCTGCATTAATATCGCCTTCCTCATGAAGTTCTACAACTTCCTGATCCATCATTGCATCTGGTGCATCCGCAAGACATTCCTGCGGAGATACACAGAGCCCCTCTTCTTGATTACCAACAACAAACTTGGTAATATCAAATCCTTCAGGTTTAAGGTCATCTACAGCGATAGACGCATCATCATTCATGTTATCTGTCGCTGTAAAGTTTGTAGACTGGCAGTCCATTTGGACATCGAGATGTAGATCCATTGTGCCAGTTGGCTCCACAGACATGACAGCCGCCTCCAGCTGGAGGGTTGTGGATGAACACACTGCCATATCTGCCACCAGATCATTGCCAACCTATGGGGAGAAGTCTCATAGGTAAAACTTCATGTTCGCTACGTTCGAAATGCGTTGCACCGATTGAAACTTACATCTAAATTGACCAAATGATTCCAGTCTGTCATGATCTTATTAATGTCCTCCCGTATCGGCGGCGAAGTCGATAGCGTGAAGTTTGTATCGCCCGAAACCGGTATAAGAGCGACGTCCCCGTTAATCCTAAATGTTTCGTAATAACAAGATAGACATGTGGTGAGCACATACTACGAACACGCGAAAACGCAACGAAAACAAACTTACTCTCTTTCATGTTCAAGAGGTTCGAGGGTCCAGTGAAAATTGTCATTATCTGAATGGGCATTGTAACTTTGCGATTCATCTTCGCAGGACTAAAAGTGATTGAGTTTGAGTAAAAAACATTGCCAAAACAACACGAATTGAATGCACTATGAAGACATACCAAAAAATATGATGAAAATTCTTCTTCCTTATGAAAATTAAGGAAGCCAGCATCCATATCACTTTCGCGCGTTGGATCAGAGACGATCGCTAACTAATAATACGCTTAACTAGGTAATACCTGCGAAACAAAAAAACTTATAGACTCCTTAGTGATTATGAGTGCTTACACTTAAGATAGTTTGTTGCTACAAATATTTACACAAACAAATATTGTGTTAGAAACTAACGATTACTCAGAATGATTCAAAGTTTTTGTAACTGTCATCCTCGGCCGACTGCGAGTCTAAAGAGAAATGCGAATGTTCAACTGTTTGTAGATTTTCTTGGATTTGCGCGATATTTACAAAGCAGGTAATATGTTAGCCGCCCTTTTTGGGTGCGCAATTTCCCTCATGCTACAGGCATACGGAGGAACATGCCGTCATTTGCTCACTCACTCACGCAAACGGACAAGGCCGTAAGGTGAATTCCCACGAAGTGCCGCACCAAACACGTCAGTCACATGGCATACAAATGCGATTTGCGGCAAATATTCTAATGCCATTTCATGACGATGCACTAGATTGTTAATTACAGACACTTTAGCAGGACGAACCACATATGTCGTCGGTGATAGTAAACAATCGTGAATGGAAATGTGGCACAACGTGTTGGCTTACGCGTCAGGCGCCCGCGGTGAGCGCATTGCGGAGAGGTTATGCACGCGGAGCATGTCACAGATTTTCTTAAAATACTCACGTTTTTCGTCTCAATCCTAACTTGTCCAATACGCCAATTTGTGAATACTGATGTGGCTGTTACACTTCACTTGAAACAATACCGAATGCATTCGTATTTACATAAAATTCGCGCGAATTCTACACTTTCCACGCGATACACATGTGAGCAGCCAGCACTCCACTACATGCACGCATGCGAACGACTAATTGCCTTTCCCGGGCGCATGCGTCAAACGCGCCCACCTCATTGGTATGGTTAGTGATCGCTAATGGCGCCGTTTACAAAATTAACTGTAAATATTAAGAAGTTAATCTTTTAATTACACAATAATGTGTCTCGGATATCAGAATACAATACGAGCATCTTATCAAATAGTAATTTTATGTTATACTTTGGCAAGCACTTTTGTACTTACAAAGTTCATTGTATCGAATCTTGCTGATATTATATTGGGAATTTAAAGATAATAAATGTAGTCCCAAACTAAAACTATTTACTTAAGTTACACACATTTTCTTACCTTTGAAATAAGTGAAATTTGCAATAATTATTCATGAATGCAAAGTTGCTCACTAAAAATCAACGAGTCATGCGTTTAGGCGTTAACATTGTATTTAAAGCAAATGCATTGAATGAATCACTAAAATTTACTCAGAACTAATTTGTTATTAGTGTATTGTATACGTTAGAACTGCATTGGTATTATAAACAAACCAAATTTAACTTTAGAACTGCAACTCTTCAGTGATTATTCACCAATGAAATATTAATAATACATAAATTATTTAAACTTTAAAGCTATTAGCGACCTAGATAAATTCTGTTTAAATAATATAATTATAAATTATAAATAAAATTTTTAAAAAGATCTTCAATTAAAATATCCTGGAATTGTAAGATTGGTTGCATATAGAAGACCAGAGAGTTTAAAAATAATTCGCAGACCAGTTACAAACCTCCAGCAACAACTTTTTCAAACATTTGTGCGTCGTTGGAGGCTTGAATAATAGAGTAGAATATACCTACTAACCATTACGCAAATGACTTGGCGCGCTAATGAGCTTTTGATTTCTGGACGAGTCGCGCGTTTCGAAAAATTAACGCGTCAATCGTGCGGGAACCGCGAACGCTAAAGCACCTGTTCTCGAGCAGTGCTTTAAATCCACAAGACCATTGTCTTGTCTTGTCTTGTCATCTCGTCGATTGTTCAATGTTGCTTCAACTAATTACTCTAAAATTAAATTAACCGAAGTGCAACAATTTGCAACAAAAGTGCAGTGAAATTTCTGTGGAATTCTTCATTGGAAAACTTCTTCATTGGAAACTTTTCTTAAAAATATAGGAAATCAACACTAAACAAGGTATTAATTAGTTTACTGCCTGGTTTTAACGTGATAATTCAAAAGTTTATCTTAACCATTATTACTTAAGTACTTACTTAATATGTATATTTAAACGACGGTAAACATTTATAAAAATGTACAACGTATTTTGCTATTTTGGGCATCATTCTACACGAATGAAATATTATAAACAAATGACAAACACTTTGATATAAATAACCAAGAAGTTTTTATTAAACTTACCAAACTGCGACTTAAATTTACAAGTGAATTTTTGCATTATTTAGCATTTTCATTACATTTTCTCATCGCTAATAAATTATTTAAAGGTCTATCCATTTATTTAATTGAATAAATAAATAATCGATTGCAAATCGATTAATATATCATCAATTTATCTACACATTAAGCAATTTATCAAGAGCTGAATAATAAATCACGATTCTGATCACTGATTGATTTCTGATGGCTAAATATTTAAATAATCCAACGACATTGAATACAAGAGTCCATGACAACTACCAAAGTAATGAAGTAAGCCAAAGCCACACGCGTTCGTGACTTAGAAAGAAGCAAAGCGATAAATAAGAAGAAAAAAACTAAAGATGTACCCAAAAAACACAGCAAAAATAGATGGACGTTTGCGATGTCAAGGGAGGTCAATGCAATCAACAGGTTTTGGGCATTCTTTTACTACGGGTTTTTGGGGATTTTTATCAAACTTTTGCGAACAAGTTTGAGAATTAGAAGGAAATACATTCATTCATCCTATTACATACAACGTAATAAATAAAAATTGAAGCGTGACATACTGATTAATTAGAATTGATCGGATGATGAAAAAATATCTAGTTTTTAACGCAGTGTCCTTGTCATTTTTAAGGTTTTACTAATTATACGTTTCACTCACTCGCACGTACTTATTAAATTATAATAAAAAGTTTGCCATGGCAATGAATAAAACGGAATATAAAATAGCAAGGTAGAAATCTTTGGCAATAAATTCATTGACACATCTTTCATGTTATTTCCCGTTGTTCAAGGTATTTTTAGCTTTGAATTGGTGTATAAAAAACATTACTTATTGTAAAATTTTCAATTATTTTACAACATGGGGTAATGATGTAGTTTCGATGTTTTCGATTTTTATTGTATGCATTATTGCATGGAAATGTTTGCCAAATGCAAAAAGGATTTTAAAATTCGCTTGTTCCTTTGTTAATTAGTGCAATTAAGCAGTGTTTTTCTCATCAGCGCTGTGCAATCATTACAATAACAAAAATATCGCAACTTGGCTAATTAGCTGTTGTTCTTTCTTTATAAGATTTGTAAACTTCCGTTCTTTTCGGTTGTTTAAGCGACTGATTTGTTGGTTGATTGAAATATAATTAATATAGCATCCGCTGAAGAATAATGATTCTTTAATTAATCTTAATTGACAAATAAAATAAATCATGAAATGATTTACATCATGCCATTATATTTAATGCAAATTTTGCTCGAAAATTGTTAAAATATCGGCAAAATTTCAACTTTAAAATTCAATAACTCGTTTCGGTATTAAAAGAAAAAATTCAGACTTCATTATTCGGATTCTTAACAAAATTATCTATAACTTGAAAATCTTTTACAAAAATGCACAACCAAATAGAATTGATTTGAAACAAATTTATTTGGATAAAAAACAGAAGTGAGAAGAAAACAGAAACTTAATTTTTATATTAAATTATATCACATAAAGGATAATTTTGATGTTAACTTAATGTAGGTGAGTTTCTCTTATAATACGTAAAAACTGTTTTATTATTAGTTCATATAGAGCTTAGAAAACGAATTTTGCATTTTGAAAATAGTTTTTCTTCCACATAATTACTTAACTTTGACAATAAATTGCTACTAAACTATTAGTCCTATTTTAATTATCTTTTCAGTTGGATAAAATTCAGTTTACCTGTTATCGATTGATAAAAGAAAGTTTCAAAAAATATTGATTTTTAATTTATCGATCTTCTCTAGTCAAATAGCACTGAGGTCGGAGAGTTTTAGAATTTTTGCGTAAAAAAGACAGGCATGCCTTGATATTGCGTTTTTTGATGCGTTTTAGAAGTTTTAGAATTTTGGCATGAAGAAGGCAGTTATAGTTTATGTCTCTCTCTCTTTTACTAATTAAACGTACTGTGATACGTCACAATGTTTGGCGCTACTCACACTTTTTAAGATTTTGCATATAAAGGAGACAGTAACTGTCTCATGCTAACTCTCCCATTTAATCCACTCTGTAGCTAGCGAGGTAATTTTTGATACATTTCACACTTTGCAACACGTATTGCATAACCAAAATTTCTTTCCTACTTCCTTCATTTTTCTTATACATTTAGTTAATGATGAAATTGTTCTCCAGCCATTAAAATACAATTAAATTAACATTTGTTTAGAACTCAATAATGATAAATAAATGATATTACAAATCATTTGCTACCAGGTTTACATTTCACCTACATACCCAACATAAATGTTGATGAACAATTAATTATCAACTTTGCTCGGCTTGGAAAAACTCGATCAGGCTGACAACGCAATTTTGCGCATTGAACGTAATTGCTTAATAATTGCGCATGCACTTCGAAACCAGTTCAACAATAATGCTTGACAAATTTAAGGACGCTGAGTGAAATCCACACACTTGTAATGTTTTTCACCATCAATGACAAATTATAAATGTCAAAAGACTGCTTGGCAATTTGTTTACTTTGTTTTTATAATAAATTCAAGGAAGATTGAGCGCTTTAAGTATTTCTAATGCTGTTTTAATGTTGCCTAATGAGTACTAATGTGCGACAAAGTAGTCGAGTTTAAATTAAGTTAAGTTAACAAACGGAAACGACGGAAAAAGAGTTGAACATTGACATAATAAACGCATTTGTCTATCTATAATAATCATTCAGCAGTCATTGCGGGCACTGAGCAATTAATATAAATGTGTTAATTGCATGTACAAGAGACTACATTAAATAATTATACGGATATGCATTTATTATCGGTTACTACCATCAGCAGTTTTAATGTTAACAATCAGAGTTGAAGGCGTATTATTAATCGTTAACTTCTGTTTAATAATAATAAAGATATTATTTAGCTATTGTTCAATGAAACAAAAGGCTATCGACCACGTAATGACCTTTCGGCCTTGTTTTATTTATCGAAATCATCATCATCTTTTGTTTACACGATATAAAAATAATGAAATATCTTTATTTACACAACATGAGCTACAAACAGTTAAAATTTGAAGTTATATAGTCAAATCTTTATATTCGCGAAATTTTGAATGTTTTATAAAATGTTTATGTGATGCCATGTAATCTAACCTTAAAACCATGGGGTTTCTTTTTTTCTGCGATTTTTTCCCTGATGACAGGATGGTATATTTTCTTGGATGACTTCGACTCTGATATCACATTTGCAATGTTTCCTGTTGATTTCCCCATTATATTGTTTCATCATGTGATCAAATGATTAAACTTTTCTTAGATTAGTATTCATTTTGTACTCTGGTTTCAATAAATAATTTTGGTACAGTTCAAGCAGGTAATACTCAAATTATTACTTATAATAAATACTTGTTTATATGTGATTATGTTAGCAAAATATTTACATATTTTCAATTTTGCTCAGTCGTATCTCGACGATTTTGGTATATGCATCAATTTTATAGATCATAGATTGGAAGAGACATTATTTGATAACCTAATTCGGTGAATGTTTATATTGGTAGGTAAATTTTTGTCAATTTAAAACATAATTGCTTGCAACAATATCGTTCGCCATTGAAATGCACGTAAATATGTCATTAAAATTAGGTCTTATTTTAAATCCTCGTTTGGCAAGGCAAGACGAGCAATCCTCGTTATAATATCTTTTCTTTAATCTTATTTAATTTCAAGTTATTGAATTTTATACTTGACTTCTATGATTGCACCTGTCTGCGATGTCAAACTGCTCAACTTTGAGGTCAAAATATGGTTAAAGCACTAGTCAGATTAAAATAAAAATCCTATATTCATAACTATAACTATTAATCTATTAATTAGCAGATACTTTTTGAAATAAAATGTCAATTTTTAAGTTGCTAGTAGCTCTCACCTAATTACCTAATTAACTACTTTAATTATGAATAAAAATTACGAGTTTGTACATTAAAATATACTCCTGTAAAGAACAAATTCATTAATTAGGAATTCCTTAAATACATATTACTTTTACATTCATAACAATTTAGTTAACATCGCAACTAAGAAAATTAAATTTCACGATCTCTTAAGAAATGCATCTGCAATATAAAAGAAGAATTGAGAGAAAAACCAAAACTAATTCATAAGAAATCTTAGTATTATGTTACACCATCCCACAAAACTTTTGAGTTACAAAAGAATTTATTTAAAAAATGTTAAAGCCACACTCGAGATAAAATCGTAGAAGTATTTCGCTTTGGATAAGTTTCTATTAAGTAACTTTTGACCACACAACAAATACCATTTGATGGCGTACTCAATTAGGCTTTGATGTTCCACAGCGCAAACGAAATGAAATGGCTTCGTGAAATGCGCCTCGCGGCGATTGAGTGGAATTTCGTGAATGAACCAGCCAACGAAAGTGAAATGAAATGCCAATGTTATAACTTAACTGGGCAGGAACGAACGCACTCAAGAACACATTCAACAATTATGCGCGTACACGCAAGAGAATCGAGAATATTATGTGTGACCGACTGACTTACAAAATGAGTACAACACCAATAGTCAGTCATCTGTTACTTTTACTTACTTACAATATACTGCCGTCTGTTGTTTAAAGTATTACTTTTCCTCAAACACCTACTATGGAAATGATTATTTGTTGTCTCTAATCTTTCAATGCTTCTTGGAAATAAGTATTGAGGATATTATTACATCATGTTTATCAAAGGATTTAATCTCTGAAGAAATAAACTCTTCAGTGGGAACACTGTTGCAATTGCGTGTCATAATCAATTAATTCAATTAAATCATTTGCAATTTACACGTAAACAATGAAATTACACCTTGCAATATATTGTGTTATCCAACTCAAATCTATCTTCATTAATTTTAATTGTTTTTTGTTAACTTTTTCTTTCAATAACTTAAGTAATTGTTGCTTTTCTACCAAGTAACTGAACTGAACATTAATTTTGCAGTTGAATAATGATTACTTACCTTATTACTCTACATGTCACTCAGCAGTAAATTCTCTAATATATTACAGCGCAAGAAAACACTCAGAGAGTCGAAGCTGTTGTATTGTAGAGTGACACAGGGTGTCTGATGGTCAATACTGAGTATTAACCCCATCAGTCACCATCATTTCCACCATCATCATTTGCTCTGAACTCATGGTTGCTAAACTTATTAGTTCTGCCGCTCTGTTTCGTGAAAATGTATTTTATTCAAAACTCAGTGCTCCCTTAACAAATTGTCTGCCAACCCATTTTATAAGAAATCATCCATTGGGCCACGGGTGTGTGACACATTATTCGCGCTCACCTGAATCGAGGGTCATCACTTGGGTGACAAGGCGTTCAACATGTTAATTCAAGGTTTACTTGGCAAGTTTTACAATTATTCATTGCTTTCATATTCTAAAGAGGTGGTATTGCCCACTTTTGGCAATCACTGCTCTAACTCGATTACCAAATTGATTCCCAACGTGGATCAACCGACCCTTGGTGGGTGCTGCAGCAATTCAGGAGGCGGTGATGACATGAGGACAGTTGGCAAAATAAGTTTTGGTACCACTGCTGCAAACATTCTTAAGTATGGTTAGATATCGCAAAGATACACCCCTCAAATGTTATTTTGTTGACTTGCAGCACTGAATTCAAAACTTTTTTATAAAGTCTAATAACCCACTTTCCATGTTTTCGATTGTTGTATGTATTACAGCATGGAAATGTTTGTAAAATACAAAAAGTGTGTTAAAATCTACTTGTTCTTCGGGTAATTAGTGCAATTAAGTATTGTTTTTTCTTTCTCATCGCTGCTACGCAATCGTTACAATAACAAATATATCACAACACGGATAATTATCTCTTAATCCTCCTTTATATACTTTATTATTTTTAGATTTCCTTCTTTTTTCTATCAATTTTTAACGACTTATTTGTCGGTTGATTAAAATACAATTAAATTAACATTTGTTTCAAAGTAAATCATCATTACTTGACAGATAAACAATGAAATTATAAATCGTAATACTGGATTATTCAATTGAAATTTATCATTACTAATTTTAATTGATCATAAATTAATAATAAACACAGGTATTAAGTAATTGGTAGCTTTCCAGCTAACTAGTTTCAAATAATAACCGCGCAGTAGAAAACAATTATTTTCTTATTTTACTTGTCACTCAATAATAAATTAAGCAACTGACATGTTGTTGATTCGTGCTAAGTTTGCTAAATATTCTGGTAAACTTTAAATGATTTATTAAAATAAGACGCTAAGGTTATAAATAGTAAGAAAGCTATTATTAACGTTAAATAAATACAACGCTGTTTTCTCGCAAATGATAATTATTCAAATGAAATATAACACAAAAACGTCTCAGCAATTGCGCACACGTTGCGTGCTGACGCCTTAATTGCGTATTTCTATAATTACAAGCTGTGCAAATTGATTTATAATGCAAAAAATTTGCATACATCAAACTTTTTTGTTCTTTTATTTTATGTTTTGTCATTTTTTAATTTTATTTATTGATTTTTATTTCTTCAATTCATTGCATAATAATTGAAATTTACAACTACTTGAAAATTGTCGTTTGTTCAATGAACGTAGGAATTCATCAACTTGCAATAACTCGTCAAATAAATTAGACGCGCATTGTTTAACAAGCAAAATGATTGATTAGTTATTGTACTCAGCTGCTGAGAGATGCATTCAATGGAATCTATGAATTTCGCTATAAAATCGACTCAAGTGTCGTATGGAAATTGTGAAAAACAATAACAATAGTCATGTAGCACGCAATAAATTGCAATATGCACTATGCATGTAAACGTTCCGTAATTTTTTTTGTTAAACTCAACAAAGTCTCGTGCATTTATGATTATATGCATTAATTTGTAACCTCAATGCTAAATCTGTTTCATTTGTACGCATATCACGTTCGTATTTGATTCCGCGGGAATTCACGTAATTATTCCTCTATTCATTGCAATTCTCTGTAAAGTTCCATGTTATTACTTGAATCATCAAATATTTCCTATGATATTTAAATAATTGTATCATCAGCTAAGTTCTTTATTGAGGTATCTATCAATAATTTGAATAATTGTTTCATATTTATATAATTTATATATTTGGTTAATACTTTTTTTGAGATAAGATAGATAAAGTAGAAGACATTTTAATGCAAAGCAATCTAAAATATATTATCATTATACCCTTCTACCACTTTGTGGTATTGGATCAAAATATACTATACTTAAGTCATAGTTTTACACATTTTGTGTGTGGCATTTAGGCTAAAATTCATTAAGAAATTTTAGCAAAAATAATATCTAATATTTTACTTGGTGTTTTTCTTGAAAGTGAGCGTTTACGGAATCATTAAGTAAGTACAATGGATTCATGATGGTAACTTATAGGGGTGGTACACGATGAAGGGTACAAATAAAGAAAAGTGAAGAAATTTTCATAAATAATGGGATTTTCCTAATTAAAAACATAAATTAGAAAACCTTCTTTTTCTTCTCCTTCTTCTTGTTGTGCAGCTTCTTCTACTTTATCTTCTTCTACAGCTCCTTTTTTTCTGCAGTTACCTCTGTAGCTGCTACTTCTTCTTCTTCTTCTTATTGGCCAGCTTTTTGTGCAGCTTCTATTTCTTTTTTTTCTTCTTCTGAATCAACTGCTTTCTTCCTTCTACCCTATATCCTGGACTTTTAATACGGTACTCCCTACCCCTAAATATCCGCGCATAGCGCTATTGCGCTCCGACATAAATGAATTATTAAACCATTAAAGAATTATTAAAAAACTGTCAGTTACCACAAGAGAATATAAAGCTATTAGTAAATAATATTTTACTACCTAAGGGCTGTAATACTTCCTAATATTAATTGCATATCTTTTACAGATGGCAGAACCTTCAAATGAACTTGAAATGCGACGAAAAGCAATGACGAATCGACAAATGTCAACAGTGGCCAGCCGTCGTCAACATGCGGTGTGCGTGAGACGAGCCCATAAGCATTATGGAACTAACAAGAACCCATTTGTTATCCTGGATGGACTAAATATGACTGTACCCAAAGGATCAATCTATGGTCTCTTAGGTGCTTCAGGATGTGGCAAAACAACGCTTCTAAGTTGCATTGTTGGAAGAAAACGCTTAAACTCAGGAGAAATCTGGGTACTTGGTGGTACACCAGGTTCTAAAGGCAGTGGTGTGCCTGGACCTCGCATTGGTTATATGCCACAAGAAATTGCCCTATATGGCGAATTCACCATACGCGAAACTATGCTTTACTTCGGTTGGATCAGTGGCATGTCCACACATGAAATCGACGATCGATTGACTTTCCTCTTACAATTTTTGATGCTTCCTGGTCCAGATAGACAAGTGAAGAATTTGAGTGGTGGTCAACAACGTCGTGTGTCACTCGCTGCTGCGCTTTTACATCAACCCGAATTACTAATCCTTGATGAACCCACGGTGGGTGTTGATCCCATGTTGAGAAAGAATATCTGGGATCATTTACAACATATTACCAGAAATGGTCAGACGACAGTTATTATCACAACGCATTATATCGATGAAACTAGACAAGCTCATATGGTGAGTAATTTATTTAAATTTCAGCTTGATTAGAACGTAATAAATTAATACTTAAAGATGTTAATGAAACATTTAAATAATTCAAAAGTTAAGGTTGAGAATTATTCAAAAATCACTCAATTCGCACACCAGACACCTTTGAATATTAAACAACAGAATAATTTAAATTCAACCAATATTTTTTGCAACTTAATTTATTATCTTAAATTCTAAAATTCTTCACGCCATTATTAATTAAGCAAATCAAACTTCGAAATTTACGATGACACTTGAAACAACCTTGAATATAATTACCATGACAAGAAATCATAAAATCTTTCGGTATTTTATATGAACAAAGATAATAAAATAAAACTAACTTGTTTCAAATTGAATCACTTGACCTAGATTCATATAGAAAGATGTGCAACTTTTTCCATAAACCAACGCATAATTGACGTATTTACTTAATAATTTTATTAACAAAATATGCAATTGGTTACTATATTGTTACACCATCAACAAGCACTTTATAGTTTACGATCCATATAAATATAGAGTGCAAGTTGCTTTTTATCTATTTTCTAACCCACTCATCACTATTGCAATAAAACTGCTGATTCGCTACGCCATTCTGCAATAGCACTTTACAATAATTGCACTTAAAAGAGTGAATTATTTGCATAAATATTACACACGCGAATATTATTTAGACAAATACACTCACGTAATATATTTGTTCAACTTTTCAATATTAAGCAAGTCAACAAATCCATGTGTATAAAAGAAACAAATTATTTGTTTAAAGAGTTTCGAAGCAAGGTCGTCTCTTTCCGTAACTGCCCGTCGTATAATTATGAGTGTATGTTACAAAAATAAAATTAAAAGTTTTTGTTGATTTTGCTATGAATCAACAGTGACAATTCTTGACCAACAGTCATCATCTATTGCAGTAGAAGCAAAAAAGTGACTCAATAACTTTTTTGATGATCGCCTCGCTAGCGTGTTTGTACAAAAACTGCATTATACAACTAATTTCGTCGTCTGTAACTCAATCATGATAATGATTTATACTTTGCATCATGTCCGAACGCACGCAATTATTGCCTAACTTGTTCTGATTAATTACCTACAAGTTTTCGTCGGTTTCGACGTCCATTAGCAATGTCAAGATATTGCAAGTGACGTAACAACCTTAAACTTTGTATTACTAATCTAAATTCTTCTATAGTTTAGAAACTCATAAATTTATGCATTTGCAAAAATATACTTAAGTCACTCTTTCTTTAAGTGATTAGGTAACGCGTAAAACGTCATACGACTTTGGAAGATATTTCTTATTAAACAGAAGTTATGCTAAGTTTAAACAAGACTCAGGATGAAAATGTAAGGACAAAATTTCGGGGATTTTTCGAGTTTAAGAAGAAGAAATATTTAAAACGAACTTTTTGAAGAAAATTTTGAAGATGTTTCATAATAATCAAGAGTTTAACACGTTGCCTCGAGTAGTTGACAACCGAATTTGGGTGACATGGCAGTCTTCGTGATAAATGGGAAAATGCAGCTTCTTCTGCAGCTTCTGCTTCTTTTTCTGCAACATCTTTTTCTTCTTCTTTCGAAGATTCTGCTTCTATTTCTTCTGCAGTTTCTGGTTCTTCTTTTGCAACTTCTTCTTCTTTTTCTGCAGATGTTCTTTTTCTTCTATTGCAGCTTCGCCTTCTTCTTCTTCCGAAGATTCTGATTCTATTTCTTTTGCAAAATCTCTTCTCCTTCTTCCGCAGCTTCTCTTGCGGCTTCTGCTTCTTCTTTTTCTACAGATTCTCTTCTTCTTCTGCAGTTTTGACTTCTTTTTCTTCCAAAGATTCTGCTTCTATTTCTTTTGCAAACTCTCTTATTCTTCTTCCACAGCTTTTCCTGTAGCTGCTGCTTCTTCTTCTTTTGCAGATTCTTTTCTTTTTCTTCTGTAGCTTTGGCTTCTTCTTCTTCACAAGATTTTACTTCTATTTCATTTGCAGACTCTCTTCTCTTTCTACCACAGCTGCTGCTTTTTCTACTGTAGCTTTTGTTTCTTCTTCTTCCGCAGCTTCTTCTGCAGTTTAGGATTATTTTTGTTTTTCTGCAGATTCTGCTTCATCTTATATTCCAGCATCTCTTTCTTTTTTTCCGTTCCTTTTTCTGCGGTTTCTGTAGATTCTCCCTCTTCTCCTTTTGCAGCTTCGGCTGCTTCTTTTTCTGGAGATTCTAGCTTCTGTTTTTTTCTGCAGATTCTGCTTCTCCTCCTTTTGCAGCTTCTACTTCTTCTTCTTTTTCGTTTGCTGCATCCTAAAGTTTTTTACCAAATCCCTTATCGACCTACCATTTTTCTTCCAAAGCTCAAAAAATTGTTCTAGAATAAAATATTTCCATTAATTTCTGTTCATAAAAACAAATATTGCCATTTAATAAATCACCAGGAATTTTACAATAACTTATATAACACCTTCTTATTGGTGGTTTGCTGACGTGATTACACGAACGAAGAAATTATATTAAATTTACGTATTGAAATATTCGCAACCGACAACAAAAACAATTTTTTGCTACAACTCGCAGCTTGTTTGTTGAGTTGCTTAATAAACTTTTTCCTAGCCATTTTTACTTTATTCATTATAACGTAACGACTATTACGTAGGTATGTTTTATTTTCTTGCCGTACGATTGAGCAAATAGTTGCGGTCAAGTTTTTTTTTGCATGTTTTGTGCGTGTCAATTGAGACCAAGGCGAGCATCTCCGGTTTTTGATCGTCGTCGGACGAATATAATAATCGAGTGCAGCGTGTTTATCAACAATTTCAATGCTACATTTTTCGGCTGTCTGAACGACGCAATATCCTTAAAAGGCAATCGACGCGGCCTTCAATTATGCATTATCGTTACGTTACCACCATTTACAATGCACTCGCAATTACGTGATGTTCTAATAATTTATTGCAATAATTGTTACACTTTTTGCGAAACATTTAACATTTGAAATAATATAATTATATAGCGGAGTGGGGTAGGTGCATTCACGGGGCATTAATACATTGTAATTCATGTAATATCATGGAAATTACAATACTTTAAATATACTAATTAAATATATACTATATCGATCATATGTATCAAGACTTGTTCAGTTAATTAAGAAAATCGCTAATTTATGGTAATTTGTTTGGAAGCATAAGAAATTACAAGAATATAGAGTTGTGTTTCTCGTCTTTGAGTTCCAATTTCTTAGAAAATTTTATGTTTTATGTCATTTATGGAGGAAAAACAACGTATATTACAACACGAGGCAAGTGCAGGGCTTGCCATTAATTTGTTCAATTGAATTGATCACCTAATGATGCGACATTAATGGTGTTTCTAATAAAGTAATAGTTTCGTAGAGCTTTTTATCAAACATAAATTAACATTGACTCTACTCCAATTCAATTTTTAGTGATTTTAGTTATTTTCCGTACTATAAGTCACGGCCTTTTACCTAGAAAAATAAACTTAAAATTAGTGTGTGTCTAAATTGGTCATGGTGCGTTTTATTCAAAAATTAAACTTTAAGACATCGTCTACTCAATAAATCTTCTCTAAATGCATGTCATAAGTAGTTGGAATATTCTGGAAATCACTAATCACTCAATTTCTAGTAATAGCGCAAAATTACTTAAACAATTTTTGCTTGCAGGAAAAATTCAGATGTGCAAAACATAAAATATATAAGTGCAATTGGTGATTTTGTCAATATTAATTAAGGAGTATTAACTGATGTAGTTGCTGCGATTTATATATGTAAAATTATTATTATCAAATATTTTTAAAATATACAGGTTCAAACTTTATTAACTTTTATATTTTCAGATTGGTCTAATGCGTGGTGGTTACCTTCTTGCGGAAGCATCCCCCGACCGTTTGGTTCAGCAATATCAAGCTGAATCCCTCGAAGATGTTTTCCTCAAATTATCAGTTATTCAGAACATGGGCAAACGCCGAAGGAGTTCTATTGCTACAGAAGTAGCGACAGCGATTACAGTTCCTCGAGGTGTTATCAATGAAGCAATCATCGTTGACGAAGACCATGGAGAAATATCTGGTGAATTTGGTGATAACATTTCAATGGGAAGTCGGGGCGGACGCGTTTCTATAACTCCCGATGACCCGACATTGGCTCAACCGGAGATGCCACCTTCCGAAATGGTGACTACATCTTGGAAAGAAAATTTACGCTTCTTGCAGTCGCACCACATGAAAACACTAATCTGGAAGAATTTCCTTTGGATGATTCGAAACTATCCAGTAATGTTGTTTATCGTAGGCTTACCTGTAGTTCAAGCTGTTCTATTCTGTTTATCCATCGGTCATGATCCATATAATTTGCCCATTTCTGTAACGAATTACGAGTTGGAAAAAGGAGAAAGTTGTGTATTTAAACCAGGGTGTAATAGTACGCGATTAAGTTGTAATTATATAGATTATTTAAAACGCAGAACTTTAGAAGTTGTAAGTATCATAATAAAGAATCTCAGAATTCTTCAATTATATAAATATTAATGATTTTAGACTTACCATGATACAGAAGATGGAGCTAAAGGACAAGTACGAGCAGGTGAATCATGGGCTGCTTTGGTATTCCAATCAAATTTCTCAGATTCTCTACGTGCTCGGCTCAACGATGGAAGACAAGTTACCGATGCTGATATTGCAAATTCAGAAGTAGCAGTTTATCAAGACATTTCAAGTGAGTTTATTCAGTATTAAACAAAGTACTGGAATTTTCTTAAACCCCCGAGAAATGAGAGAGCCATAGTGGTTACTTATCCCTTAAACTTCATTAATACTCACCTCCAAAAAGATTAGGTTCTGACTAAAGTAAAATGTTGTACCCCTTAAAACTAACATGGTCTCTCCTAGTCTACAGCAGATATATTCTCATCACTCCAAACCCTGAAAAAGTTCGATCCATTGATAAATCGAATAAATCGAATCGATGATAAATCGAATTTTACATTACTTTCCAATGGATCCTTAACTTTTTCCACTTTTAAATACAAAATATGGGCTTTAATTCGTTTACTTAAATCATCGACCAATTTTACCTGCGTCGCTAAACATAATACTAAATATGATTAATTTTACAGATGAAAACATTGGTTCATTCTTAAAACGGGATCTGTACTTTAGCTTCGAGTCCTTCTTCCAAGACTATCTGGGGTCGTGTGACATTGACAAAAAAGTCGGCTCCTTACCTATTCGCTTCAATGATCCAGTCTACGGCTACAGGGATCCCAACTTTACTGATTTCGCCGCCCCTGGAGTTATTTTAACCATCATCTTCTTCTTAGCCGTTGCATTGACCTCAGGTGCCATGTTACTTGAACGCAATGAGGGTATTTTAGAACGTTCACTCGTCAATGGAATTACACCAGTTGAATGTCTCTTTGCCCATGTTGTCACACAATTTACCGTGATGGTAGCTCAAACCGTGATGGTCCTGATCATCACCTTTGCCGTCTTTGATATTACCAACAAAGGATCAATTGCTCTTACTGCCCTTATGACAGTTATGACAGGCTTGGGAGGAATGTGTTTCGGATTTGTCGTATCCTGTCTTTGCGACACTGAACGTACTGCAACGTACATGGCATTGGGAAGTTTCCTACCAATTGTCATGCTTTGTGGAATAATTTGGCCCCTGCAAGGCATGCATATCATTCTACAACATATTTCCTACATCTTGCCGTTGACCAAGAGCACAGAGAGTTTACGCTACGTTCTGCAAAAGGGCTGGACACTCAGCAATCCTCAAGTGTACATTGGTTACCTTAGCATGGGTATTTGGATCACCATCTTCTTAACGTTTAGTATTTTACTGTTGAAATTTAAGAAGGGTTAAAAGACATTAGATTACTTGCTTTAAAAGACAACAAGACAACATTT
The DNA here is from genome assembly GCA_030264675.1 of Anaulacaspis nigra. NCBI lineage: Eukaryota > Metazoa > Arthropoda > Insecta > Coleoptera > Staphylinidae > Anaulacaspis > Anaulacaspis nigra. The sequence goes on from JARJDV010012408.1 coordinate 36,047, forward strand.
ATATTTATTTTTTACTTGAAACACCTACGTTTAGTTGCCATACAATTGTTAATTGTTCGCCAAAGACATGCGCACGTGTAGAATGTGGATCAATTGTATTTAAATCTGGTTAGGTAATTATCAATAAGGGAGTTTAAAGATGGGTTTGAATCTCATGCATACTATAATGTAAGTAGTTTAAATGGGATTGAATAAAAAACAAATTGTTTATACCTACTTGCGTAATTTACATTATTTTACATATTTCAGAATCATGATCTTATTATTAACAACTATTCAATTATATTATTAGAAGTTTATGCATATGATTGCTATGAAAAAAGACCTAGGGTTCGAATCCCAGTTGAGTGAATGTTGGAAGAACCATTATTATTTCTTAAAAGATTTATTGCTTGTTTATTATCATGATTTTAAGAAGTTTATGGAGCGAAATAATTCTGAAATTTTAAATTGATTAACGATATTATAACGATATTATATTATATTTAAAATAACGCAATTTACCTCTGGATTATCGAAATAAAAGCATTTCAACATGGCATAAGCCATTTCGCACTTATCAGTGCATCCATCACATTCATCTGAAGCACAAATCATTATCAGTTGCGTTAAGTAAATACTTAAACCTACTTAAACATTTACTTACTTTTGCATTTTTGTGCTGATGCCCAAGCAGGTTTTTGTCTTGGCTCTGGCAACATTTCCAACTGTGATAATGCGTATTCTTCTTCAAACACCCCTTTCTTGTTCACTAATTTATAAAAGTTCATGATACAAAACGCATAGCACTGTGAAAAATTATTAATCATCTAAAGTTCTTCTGAGATTAGTTAAGCAATATTAATACATACTTTTGTTGAAGCATGGTCATCCCAAACGCCCTTGTGCATATTATCAATGGATTCATCAGAAGTTTTGGTCTTTGGTTGACAATTTTTACGCAAAAGTTTACCACCGGATTTTAGTTGTGCTTCAGTTATCTAAAAACATTATAAAGTCTTTCTTAAATTATTTCAAAAGATAATTAAGTTTATCACATGAATCTTACAGCACAATATCCAGAATGACAAACGCTTAATGCCAAAATAACGAGACACAAACGCATCTTGTTAGTGTTCTTAAACTAACACTGACTGTCAAGCCAGGTTCTGATTGTTTTTTGAGGGAAAATGTTTCTTGAATAATATTGGAATGGTTTTTATAACTTGCTTGAGTATAATTAGATAATAAAGTGAATGTGTTGTTGGCAAATTTTAATTACAACTTATAAGTTATTAATCTCTAGAATTGAGAGCTGACAAACTACAATTTTTTTATTAAGCTCATTAATCTCCGTGGTTGGAATATTTTTAATCAATGCTTGAGGCTTACATAGTAGATATTTACATAGTTGACTTGGCAATTAATTCATGCTGTATTGATCAATGAATCTTCTTAATTAAGCCTAATTAGAAGCACATGTACTATGTCAAATTGGTGACTAATTAATAGCTGCAGATTCATTCATAATTTTGTTTGTGAAGAGTTTGAGTATAAAAACGAGCACGATCTAGAATTTGTTCAGAGTGTCTAGAGTATTATATTAGATAGGTGGTATAAGTTCAGACAAAAACATTTATTGACTGTTGATTCAAATTTAAATTTTATTAGATTAATTTTCTTCGTATAATATTAATGTAAACCCCAATGAAATTCGTCCATTGCTGTTGGAGTAAAACATTAAGGCATAAAGTAATTCTGAAATTAATTTTAAATCAATCCAAGTTACAAGTTTACCAAGGTAGAATTACTTACATCGGGATTATCAAAATACATGCATCTTGCAATCTTCCAAGCTGAATCACATTTATCACTTGTTACTGGAACTAAACAACATATTTAGTATATAAATAAAAATTGTCTTATTATTTATCACCTTCTACCCGACATTTATCCATAGATGCTTTTACTAAGGGTACCCTTTTCGCTGGTAAATCATTAATTGCCTTATAAGCTGCATCCCAATCTGCGTCTCCTGTTTTAGTTACCTAATATAAAGTCGCCATATTCAATATCAAATAAAGTATTAATTAACCAATAACTATACTTACAACTTTTGACATGACCATTACACAAAACATGTAGCACTGTAAAATGCAAAACAAATAATTTTGTTTAGAAAAAGTAATTTAAACTCGGAAGTATTAAATATTTACCTTTGCCGAATCATCCTCAGTCCAAACACCTTTATGCATATCTTCAATAAGAGCTAAAATAATTTATTAAAGATTGTAATTCGAATGAATTTGAAGAATTATTGCTACCCACCATCTGAAACTTTATGTTTTGGTTGACAAGCATTACGCATCAATTTTGCTGCTGATTTGATTTGTTTTTCGGTCATCTGAAACACGATAATCAATTAAAATTCAGCTGTAATTATTTTAAATTACTTACAGCACCTCGTGATAAATCAAACCCGCTCGATAACAATAGAAAAAGACATAAAAACTGAAACATTTTCTAAACCGGAATGATAATTTAAATATCTAAGTGCTAATTGAATTTATTTATTTTTGATAGATTATTCTTTACTCTTTACTTGCTTCACTAACAGTGGTCGATGGAAGAATAATAAATGTTTGTTAAAGAATTCAAATAATAAAAAAGCGAGAGTTTGAACTGCCGTACCAAACATACTAATTCTAAGTTTTAATTACATGTTGGTGAGCAATAAGCACAAGTTAATTTCAGTTTTCTCCCATATGCAATGCTTGCAATAACCTCAGGAAGTTTCGTGGAATAGTATTTATTTCCTAAAGGCGCATGAACACATCACATGACGTTCTTAATTCATAGTCATTGATCCTCTAATAATATCAATTCAAATCTTCAATGTGCAATCATTATTTCTAAGATTAATTGCGTTGTTCTTATTGATATCATTTCGTTAATTAAAAGGTTTCTATTAATTACCGCACGTGTAACATCATTCAATTAAAAAAACAATTAATACATCGCGTAATACTTAAATAAGAGTTATAACTTCATCCAACCATTTCTGCGGTTAAGCTGCAAGTAAGAGCAAAATATGTTCATGAAAATTACAATCAAAGTACATGCAGGAATTCAAAATTAAGAAACAGAAAGTGAACATCCAAACTAAACGAGAATTTTGTAGCAATAAAATCGACGGATTATTTAATTAAACTGTCGGATAAGATTGTTTTATACGTTACAAATTATTCCGATAGTTTTTCAAGAAAATAATATGCACAGAAGAATAAAGAAATGCTCATAGGAGTTGCACATTTTGATTGGTTGAACGATATAGGGTGAGAAAATATAGCATGAAACTAGAGCTTTCTTATTAATGTAATTATCTTAAAACGCGCTAACCCGTTGGAGTAGAGTTAATATTTGTTTGGTGTCATAATGCACGATAAGTATAACCGAAATATGAGATACCATGAGATGTAGAGCCCTCTTCTTTGTTCAGAAATTTGAAGACTTTCCACGATTTATTGTCAATTGTTGATGCCTATTGTGAAAATCAGTTTCTTTATGACCCAATACTTTAATTTTCTCACAGATAATAAACAGTTTAATAGGCTTACCAATGTTTCAAGAATTTCAATACCTTTTACAGTTTTCGGAAAATTAGAATAAGCATTAAGCTCAAATTTGTATCTCCTTACGATTATACCACATTCTTTACTAAATAGAATTCAAAGTTTCAATACTTCACAATTCAATAAGTAAATCATAATCATAATGAACTTTTATTTTCACTAACCATTTGCGCCATATTATTTTATACATGTTTGTAAAACTTTTATCTGTATTATATGTACAATATAATTTAAGATCTGCTTGCCAGGGAGCTCAGCCAACTTGTTTTGTGAAGTTGATTATATTTGCCAATGTTAACGCGTATTGAATCGGAGATTTCATTAGCATTTCTATTTTGCCCATAATAATCCACAAATTCACCTTGTGGATTTACCAAGTACATAATAATTGTGTGATCTACAATATAATCACTATCCTTATCCTTTGGCCCTGCACTGAAGTAGACGCGATAAGCTTTGCAAGCCTTCCCAACTTGATCTTCAGTTCCTGTTAGGCCTAACAATCTTGGATGGAATTCTTTGCAATATTTCCCCACTAATTCTGGAGTGTCTCTGTTTGGATCCACAGTTATAAATAATGGTTGCAATACAATGTCACCATCTTTATCTAAAAATTCATTATAATTTACTTACTGATTATTATGCATACTATGTATAAACAATACCTAGTTGTGTAATAACTCCTGACATCTTCTCTAACTCATCAGGACAAATATCTGGGCAGTGTGTGAAACCAAAGTATATTAAAAGCCATTTTCCAAGGAACTCTTCACTTGTACGTTTCTGCTTATTGTGATCAATTAATTCAAATTTACCACCAATTGCTGCTTTTCCAAGCATTCTCTGTCTCTCTTTCAACTGGGCAGCTTCCTTTTCAGATTTAACATACCACATAAATGCAAGAATTCCACCTCCTATTGCAGATGTAATTGCAAAGCTTCTCCATGTGATGGGGCCTTTGCCCTGCCCTACTTGGGGCGGTTTCTCTGGCATTGGAATTCGACTCATCTTTCTTATATTCTGTGATAAACAGTTTAGTTATGTATCATATCCAATATGTAAATCAATGCTTTCAACCAACCTTTAACTGTGGAACGAAACATGCTATCGATGTTAGTTTGACACACTTTTTAAGGGTGCGTGGAATTAACGAATTCATGATATTAAATTGTTATAAATATTTTGCAGTGCGGTTTTCCAACTTAACCTTCCATCAGAAATGCACTAATCTCTAGTTTCAAACTTCAATAATTAAGCGACCGCAGCGACCTTCTTATTTTGTGAGTCTCTATCTACTAGCACCGACTAACAAGAACCATTAAGTCGCTACCTGCGTGAAATAATTTTCATTGTAAAATAAACCAAAGGCAATCTTGTTCATGTGTTGTCAGTTGGAATCTAAAATGTTCGAGGAAGGCACGTTGTGGAACACGTTGTTAAATAATTATTATAAAAACTGTAACTTTGGGGTGTATAATGATACATAATTAACGTGATTATAATTTGTTATTGAATTTAAGTAATTCCTCGCAGTTAGTGATCCATTCGTTCTTATAAAGTGCGCTCAACTCGTATAACCTATATCAATTTGCAATTGCACGCGTGTAAATTTCCATGTGAAATACGATGACGACGATTATATCAAAGAGAAGTAAAGCTTCTCATGTTTCATCAATATTAAAAAGTACATCATTACAATCACGTCTCGAGACGACGAGGACTCCAAATAAAGTGCGATTCCAATTACCATACGCGAAAAAAGTTCGCAACATATTGGAAAAGTATGTGCATGGCGAAAATTCGCGTGAATATGAGGATTTGGTGGTGATGATTCGAGATGCCGAATTATTCGATGATGATTTAAAAAGTCTTCTCGGCGAATCTACGCAGTGTATTTCAATACTCAACAGTGAATTACGATTGTTTGTTGAAGCACTGCTTAGTATCAATTGGACAACAAGAGGAGCAGAAGTTGTTAGTCAATACCAATCATTTGTTGTTAATTTGTGCTGTGCACATAATTACCACACTAAATATGCAATGGATAAATTGGTGTCTCAATTTCTGCCAGGTAAGAATGCATTCTTTGAGGTTAACCAGATCTTAATACTATTTATTAACAGATAATGCAGAAGCACCCTGGGAAGATGGAATTATTCCTGATAGTGAAAAGGACAAGTACGAAAATGTACATTGGGTTATTAATGTACTAATGGAAGTTATTCCAATGTAAGTAGAAACTCATTTAGTCATCCTACAGTTGCATAATATTTGCAATTTTCAGGTCTAAGGATATTTTGTTAAAATCGTTATTTAATTTATTCCCCTACATGAAGAGATCCTCTCATGTGCATGAAGTGTATATACATAATTTGATAAATATTATGGAATACAAACCAAAATTAAGAGTTGAAATTTTAAGATTGATTTTTACAAAGTAAGTATACCAACCAATTGGAAGTGAGATTTTATTAAATGTATCTTTTGAAGGTTAATTATATTAGATGTGAATGCGCCGAGAGAAGAAATTCAGAAGATTGATGCTGAAGATGATGAAGAAATGTTTGAAATGGATGAAAAACAAGTGAAAAAGACTCACCCAATTGCAGAATCACTTGACTTATGTTTGGATAAACTTTTCAATTATTTTGTGATGGATTCACATAATTTACAGACTGGTGACCTTATCTGGGATAAAGTTAAAGGTAATTATTGACAACTATCAACCATAAAATGTATTCATGGTTATATAATTTATTGCAGATCTATACCGTGATATGCTAGGGGTATTTGATCAAATAATTCTGCCGACTTACAATACGCATCATGTTCAGTTTTCAATGTTCATCTTATGTGCATTGAAAACTACAATTTGTGAAGGGTTTCTTAATTACCTATGGAAGAAAGTGTCTACACCAACAAATGCTTCAGTATTGAGAGTGTCAGCTGCTTCATATATTGCTAGTTTAATTGCAAGAGCCACTTTTGTTCCTGTGCCGTAAGTTTCTATATTTTTCGTAATAGAAAGTTATTAATTTTGTATTTCCTTTTTATCGTTACTAGAATGTTGAAAGGCACCTTGCAACAGATGGGTGACTGGATTCATTCATACATCGCAAATCAGGATGGAAATGAGTATATAAATTGTGATATTCGTCTGCACAGTGTATTTTACAACGTTTGTCAAGGCTTGTTTTATGTGATCGCCTTCCGCCAGAAGGAATTAGTGTCAACGAGAAAAAGTAAATACTTAAACTCTCTATGATTTTGACGACTAATTCTTAATTTGTTTTTCAGATATAACATTTTTGCAAAGTCTGAACTTGGGGAAAATTGTCACGTGCAAGTTGAATCCGTTAAGAGTATGTCAACCAGCTGTAGTTCAGAATTTTGCAGCCGTTACACGCACGTACCAATTGGCATATTGTTATGCAGTGATAGAAAATAATTCTCGGAATGCCTTGCCTATATTATACCAAGATGATAAAGGAGGACTTGTCAGCTGCAGTAATGTATTAGACAACCATTTTCCGTTTGATCCCTATATTCTGAAGAGGTAATAGGATTGACTTGCTAATGATTAGTGTTTATTAATGAAGCAATTCAGTTCTAGTGAAAAGATCCATCCATTCTACTTGAACTACCAGAAACCTGAGCATTCTGACAAGGAAACCCAAAATGACTGCAAAGATATGGAAGTAGATGATTTCTTAGCAACGGATGCGACCTTCTCAAAAGCGGAGAGGTTTTCCTATGGCTCATCTCCAGGATTTAAAATTGATCATTAATGATTTTGCCTCTTAGCTGAATTAATATAACGAATATCTATTTATATATTTTATCATGGTGGTAATAAAACATTGATGAGATTAAAATGTCAAATATTAGTAATTAGGGAATATGCATGATTTTGGAAATCCGATAAAATTGTTAGCATGTGATTGGCGCCTTGCGCAAGCGTTGAGGGAAGGTCAGTTTTCCTTTAAAGATTATTGAAATCTGCTGGAAACTCGGTATCTTATATTTGTATACAGCGCCATTACTGGGTTGTGATTGTAATGCTGTACGTAATGCAACTCGCTCACCAAACGTGTTATGACGTAACCTGCAATTCTATTGCTGACTACACGTTCTATAACCGTCAGACACTGGCCGTCAAGTCTCATTTGGTGCCATTGCGGGCTGTGACGGGGTGTTATCTGTTTTGAGTGAAAAAGTAACAATCAATCAGTGCAATATCAACGAACACTAAATAAACAAGACGTTAATCGCTGCGTAAACAGTGTATCAGTTAGATTAAAGTGCTTCAAAGACAGGTGTGTTTACGAGTGATAGAAATTTCGGTGTGGGCCAACCAATGTATGTAAGTGACATCAGACCATTTTTTTGGACCCATTGGATTATTTGAATGAAACGTGAACCAAACATTCCTGGAGAAGTCAACAAGGAGGTGCAATGAAATGTCTATCAGTAAGTACCATTTATCATGTCCATACACGTTGTGCAATTACTTTTCATCGTGAGTATTGATAATTGGTGGCAACCAGTTCGGGAAACATGTGTGAAATGGCAGTATTAACGAATGAATGGTACTTTTTATCAAGGTAACACATGTTGCGATTTTTCTTTAAGTATGATATAACCTCATAGTCTAACCTGTCATTTTATGTCTGACCATATTATGCAGTTGCTCGGTGCATCATGTCATGAATCAATGTACAAGGACTACATGTATGTCGGTTACATTTGCAACGAGTCATCAAACAGTACGACCTTTCATTGTGTGCTCTCAGGGTTTTCCTAATTATATGCGAGTAACATACTGTATACTCATGAGCTGGCTGAAAATCGACATACTAAATTCCATGAGAAAACTGTTAATACACCATTGAAATTCTTACTGAGGTCGCGTATTCGTGTTATGGTGACAGATCATGCGAAAAAACCCAGCACGTTGGCTTGTCTTCCATTGTATGTGGTTACAAGAAGACAGCAACACTACCTGAAATAAGCACAGCGAAGATCGAAATGAGATCTGCCAATGGTCACGTACACATGAGTCTAGAATGCGTTGCATATTGCACATAGGTGGGCTTGTTTAACGGTATCGATCGGAATTCAATAATACTCATAAAGTGCAATCGCAATTCGCAATGTTGATAAGGGAGAAAAGCCTGTTCGTCATCCAATTGGGAGAGTAAGATATAAGCATTGTGTGTGAGGCTCAGCGTCATTGAATTTCGGATGAAATCCAGTCAGATAAGTAACCGATTATTATACACATATCAAAAGCAGTAACACAAAATAATTTGCGGTGAACACGTTGAGCGAGTTTATGCTAATAAAAACAATTGTTACGTTTGTTCGGACATTGCCCATAATAATTATTCAACTCAGCTGGGAAACATGCAAACTTGTTTTTGTTATTAAACAGAGTGTTGAAAATGTAAAATTTATTATTTTGCCTTGTCATTTTGGATAAACATTTATAGTTAAGGATATACTTTCAAGTACGTATTGAGACTTAAAAATAGAATTGCATATCCCACCTTAGGGTGCTGACCTTAAAGTATAAAATCGCTTGTTGATCACCTCGTGAAATTCCGTGTCAACAATAAGAATGATTAAAACGTTACCACATATTGGATTTACTTTTGACAAATAGGGTAACTCAAAACGATTGTAGAGGTCGTGTGTAGAATCTCTTTAATCTGCCACCTATTGGGGAGTGGTTTACCCTCTTCAGGACAGAGACCGCGAAAAGTCTAAATGCAATTTCGTGATAGTTTTCCCTTCTAAATTTCCACGAGTTAACTAATATTTCTAAATTTCCAAATAATTGAAGGTTGTATATGTGAATTTGGTGTTATGTGTATATTCAAAGTGTTTTCGCTTCTAGATTTCCAGAATTTCTAAGATTTTAGAATATTTGAAGAGTATTTGTGTGATTTTAGTCTTATGCGCATATTGCCAAATTGATTTCTTATTTCTTACAACTGGAAAGTGTTCCCACTTCTAAAATTCCAAACTTTTCTTCACATATTTGAAGGTTATTTATGCGGTTTTGTTCTTATGTGCATATTACTAAATTGATTTGTTATTTCCTGTATTTGGAAAGTGTTTTCACTTGTTGTTTGCATACATTTTTACCACATTCCAGGAGGCGATTTGATTGAATTGAATTGCGTGCAGACGGTAGCAATCAATTGTATTTATAATAACACGGTTCGCTTTGTGTGCGGCTGTGTTATTTAAAATTAGAGAGCATGAAATTCTTGGTTAGCCATGTCTTGCCTTATGCTTGGTTATTTATACATTCGATTTTTGCTTGCATTTTTGCTACGGTCGCAGTCGTTTTGCATTTTTGTGATTGTGACCCTGGTTGCCAGTTTTATTCGGTGATCGACCTTATTTCAGCGTGGCGGCTTACTTTATTTTCTTATAACGTTTCCAGTTATGTTTGATAGCGTTTGAAGATGATTTTAATTAATTGAGAGCTTATGTTTCAGGTCAATAGACTGAAGAGTTGTAACATGACGCAATGTAATGCAATGCTATTTGTATTGTTGCAGGAATACTGAGGATTAGTGTCGGTTCAAGCTGGCAGCCCAGGAGCAGGCGAGTGGCGCCCGGCGCGCGCTCCCCACAACACTAAAGCTCACGACACCTGCACCATCTACGGCCGGCGCCGCCTCCACCGCCTCGCCGTCCACGCGGAACCAGGAGACAATTACCGGTGAGTACCTTTTCCAATTACTTTGCACATTTCCACGGTATTCTTCACTTTCATCAAGAATATATGCAACTCTTTTAACACTTGAGTTGAGATCTTGTTGAAGATGATATCTAATGAGCGTTATTCTTACCTTATAGTTTGAAAGGTGGGATGGCAGGTATACTCATTACTTAGCGTTAATTACGAAATTGAAATCCAATTTATTACTGCTTGCCCCACTAATTAAAGCTATTGTTCAATTCGAATACACCTGTCTTTGCGTTATGTATGAGCACCAGTGCACGGCCAATCGTAAAAATGTTCGTACGTACACGTTTGTTCGCACCAAATTAATACCCGTGCGCCTTTGCTGTGTTGAGCACCAACGCGTTACGGCTGAATTTTTTCGCGGTTGCATTTCAACAATGGTTATTTATAGCGCACAACATTTGGTGGACTGAAATTACTTGTGCTGGAGGCAAAGAGCGCTAGTAATAATTGAGGGTAGCCGGAAATTTTAGGCGTCGGTCCCTTTTTTTTTTACAACCGAACATGACAGCTCTCAAGTTACAGTCTC